>CAUHTR010000467.1:0-130623 GCA_959609185.1 Schmidtea polychroa | reverse complement strand
TTGACAATTTCAATATTTATAATTTGTATTTTGATGTAGATAAACAAACATTTTATAAATATTGTATTTTAGCTTGAAATATTGTTAATGCTGATTTTCAGTGTTTTTCTCATTTATTTTAAATTTTACAAAATTATTTAAATTATAATTTGATAACAAAATGTAAAATTTTAACATTTTTAACGGCAAACACAAATTAAAAATATATCAAAATATAAAGATAAATATTTTGCATAAAATATTAAAATATTTATCTAATGATCTCGTTATGGTTACAAATATTTGTCTCACATGTTCTGATGTGTACAAGTTTCCTGTGAGCCCCATATTGACATTTTCACATTTTATTGTGACAAAGGTGCAATGATAAAATGTCAAATGCACAAATCAAACTGATAAATTAGATTAGATTTAACACAATAAAAATTAAATTGTAAAGGAATTTTGTATGATTTTATGAAATCTTTGATCGGTGCAGTGCCTAATTGACACGTAATTTTAATTGATCCTATTGCAGTTCACTGTGCTGGTTCATGTAATGGTGGATGTGCTGGGGAATGTGCTAGTGAATGTGATGGATATATCTGCCTTATCAATTTATTATTAATGCTAATAATAATAATAAATAATAATAATAATAATAAAATTTTAAATGACCCCGCTACATTCAGACCGATCCTAAAATGCTTTTCCCGAGAATTATGAGTTATCGTATCAGCTCAGAAGTCGTTTTGGATTCTTTGATTTCCATTTACCGGACAATTGAAAACGCCGAATTCAACGCTAATAATCTAATTAAACTCCAGGATGCCATTCGACACGAAATGGGCATCAAATCAAGCAGTGAAATCATGAAAATCTCTCAGAATGTCGACCAAATCGAAGAGATGCAAACGAATGTTCAACTGCTTGAATGCACTATCAGAGAAATATCCGAGGAATCCAATCGATTTGACAATTGCATTGAGACCGAGGATGGAAAGCATGTCAAAATTGAAAGTGAAATCAGGTTGGTGGAATCCTGTACGTGATGAATCATTTATAGGAAATCCTTCACACGGAGCAAAATGGAAATCCGAGATGAAACAATTGACTCAAATGCTATTACGACGGGAGATTTCGCTCCTAGTGCCAAGAGGAGTGAATACGAGGAGGAAAGGGTGATAAATCCATATTTTACCTGTTTACCATATTTCAATCCGGATCATTTTCTAATTTCATTCGTTTTTAAAATTTTTCGTATGAGTAATTTAGATTAGTAAATAGATTAGTAAATAGATTATTAAATAGCTAGTAAAATTAAGTTAAATTAATAATAAATTAATAAATAAATTAATAAATAAATTAATAAATAAATTAATAAATAAATAGTAAATAAAATTAATAAATAAATTAATAAATAAATTAATAAATAAATTAATAAATAAATTAGTAATAAATTAAATAAATAAATTATAGAATAAATGAATAAATAAATTAATAAATAAATAGATTATTAAATTAATCACGATAATCAAGCACGATAACTCATCTATTTTTTATTTATTATGATTCATATTGATTTGCTTGAGATATTCCTATCGACGCGGTTTCCTAGGTACTCGGGACACAATCAATCAGATCGGGATTTCCAAGAGAAATTAGTTGAGAAAGCGAGCACATTGCAGCAATCGAAATGGAAATGGAAGAATTTAAACAAACGACCCGATCGATGGAGCTCGAGATTCGATGACGTGAAATTCCATTTGCAGAAAATATTTGCCGATGTTTATAATATTGTAATTGGTTTATTTGTATTTTATTTATTGATGACGTTACGGATGGAAATTTTGGCGCGATTTCATTGGCTCGCCACTTTGATTTTATTTTGCCCGCATCCTAAATTCGATAATATTTGCCCTTATTCGATTATTTTTATCAATATTTTATTGATTATTTCATTAATAATCTACATTTTACCAATTTTATTATTGAATATTTTTATCCATATTTTATTGATTCATTTATCCATATTTTTATTGATTATTTTATTAATAATTTTATTGATTATTTTATCAATTTTTTATTAATTATGAGCGATTGAGGAAACCGATCGTAATCATCACTGGGAAATTATATTGTAAAAGCAGGTTAGGAAGTGTAAACAATTGGTTAAAGTTGTCGGGATATCGGTGCAACCTTCAAATTGATGTGCTAAGTTTACGAGTTATTTAAAACGCAACAGTTTTGCTTTGGAATATTTAGAAAGGAATAATTAAAGTACGAAATAAAAAAGGATATTTTCTGTTGAATATGCAAAAATGAATCCAATGATGGCCTGAAAATGAAAGCATGAAGATGTAAATGCGTTTTAAAGAATTATTTTGAAGAAAATCGAGTAGAATGCAGGATGAAATTAAATTATACTCCAAATAAAGCCTGGTAAAGCAAAATTATTTACAATAAAAATAGGTTGAACATGAACAAGAGCTAAGAGATCAAATTCCTGTTAAATGCGAACATGTGAAGGTTTTCAAATCAAATATACTAAACCATATGAAAATATGGAGACAATAAATGTTTGGACAATGAAGCTTCAGAGTAGAACGGAAGAGAATATTTCAGCGTAATTATAATGAAATTAAAACAATTCCGAGTAGATCAGATGGGATTGTGATGGGAAGGAATAGTTTTGGGGACGAGTTCGAGAAATAAAAAGTAAAAGATGGCAGCAACAATAATCGAAGGAGATGAAATATTGAGGACAAAAGTAGAACTAGCAGAAATGAAAGTTAGAAACTCAAAAGATAAACGGAAATTAAACTGGAGTAGCAGGAAGGACAATTCACCAAATTACCCGATATTAATCCAATAAGTAGTTGTAAATTCATACCTGAGAAAATGTGACTGGAATTCAGACAGCTAGTATTTACATCTGTATAAAATAGTAATATTACTATTCAATATCATTTATGTTGGGCACTACTAGTAGTGGGATATATCCCTAACGACCACAGGGCCTCCCACTGTTTTCATCTTTTATGGCCATTTTGCCCTAAAAACGCACAAAAACGCTAAAACCCTTAAAAACGCACATTTTTTATTTTCCTCTATTTCGCAAGATTTAAAAAATATGGAAATTAATGCAACAAAACCGAAAAAAACACCGATAAAGCTATGAAAAACGTAAATCAGCCTGCGGTCGTTAGGGATATATCCCCACTACTTGCAGGTCTACAGGTCTCGGGTCTCGGTGATTGTTGTCTCGCAATCCTGCGGTCTCGGTGAATACAGGTCTTGGTAATATAAAAATAAAAAATAAAAAAATAAAAATCTAAAATAGAAAACATAGGATCCAATAAAAAAATTTATTCTAAAAATGAACTGTAATATTTGCAATAAAGTTTTTAAAAATAAAAACAGGATTAATGTCCCACTGTAAGTCGAAGGCTCACTTACTAAAAGAAAATAATCTTAATGACACAAATTCTAAACTCTGTCCTAAATGTAAAGGAAGATATCTGCATTCAGGATATAATAAACATTTTGAAAATTGTATCGGAAAACTTAGAGAAGTAATTACATGCCCTCATTGCAACTTTTCAACAAAAATGAATTTCTACTATTTAAAAACATTTAAAAGAACACATAAAAGAAACTAATGAAAGACATTCTGAAGGGCATTCTGACGACGACGAGGAAGAATGTCATTCAGAAGGAGAACCTGATCATCTTGAAAGAGAAAAATACAACTGGGACAATTTTAATCACATAGATGAATTTAAATTAAAAATTAATGGACCTGCAACCCCTGGAGAATACATAAAGAGAAATAAAAAAAATATAAAAGATTCTTTCTGTGAAGCTTTAAAAAATTATAAAGCATCAAGGTATAATGTTATAAAATATAAAATCACAATAAAAGCAAAATACTGGAGAGGACCGGTAGGCCAAGGACCAGAAAACACAATTCCTTTAGATGTTGAAATCCCAATGCCTTTTAAATATTTATTTTCAACTAGAGGATTTAATAAAAGCATCAAAGAAATAATTCAAGCAGTAGAAGCAAAACAAGAAGAGGTTGAAAATGAATTAGGAGATTCAAACTTAGTATTTCATAGCTTCCAATCTTTAGTAATTGATTACTGGAGGGGATTACCACCTAATCCTAAATCCTATATTCCTGCACCCTTTAAATCTAGAAATGTTATAAACGTACAGAATAAGGATAACAAATGTTTTCATGTGGTTCAATACTTGCACATTTACATCCTCAAGCTGAAAACCCCAAAGAGTTACAAAATACAAAGAATATGAAAATGAATTAATATTCCCCAAGGGATTCACGCATCCAATGAAACTAGAAGACATTCCAGAATTTGAAAGACTAAATAATCTTAAACTTAATATTTATGAACATGTTAAAGGATGGGGACATGGATACAGAGATATTATTCCAATTTATATTTCTGACTATGAGATACAGGGCCTAGGAGACAAGGAGATATATCTTTTAATCTTGGAACATGAAAATAATCAACATTATATTTTAATAAAAAACTTTCAAGCCTTTACATCTCCAGAGAATCCAACTTGTGGAGGCGGAACATGTAAAAGATGTCTTCATTATTCAACAACTAAAAACTCCATGATTAAGCATGCAAGATTTTGTGAAAAGGATTCACAGCTTTAATTAGAATGCCTACAGATCCCAGGATGCATTTTAAAAACTTTTCAAATTTACTACAAACAGTAGGAGTTGTCTACGGAGACTTTGAATCTATAAATCATAAACAAGATCTAGTTATGCAATATTTAAAAATAATAGAAAAAATATAAACTCATGGATGCATGGAAAGCCTCTAAACAGAAGGAGAAGCCAACAAGGTTGAAGGCCTTTCTAAGAAAAAATAATAAACCTAATAGTGTTAAAAAACTAAACAATTACCATCTGCCTATAAATTATTATTTAAAAGTAATTATCCTGAACTCATAGAATCTAGAGAATATGCATTTCAAGGAACCTCAGAAGATGTCTTGGATCATTTTACTACAAGTATAAATGATCTAGAACATGAAATATTTAAAGCATTAAAAACAAAGTACCCCTCAAAATATTTCAGAGCAACAATTAGAAGAATATAAAAATACTTTCAACTGCTGGATGTGCAAACAAGGGTTTGGGGAATCCAATTCTGGAAGTCATTCTGATGGAGAATCCAATCCTGGAACTAACGATAAGGTTATAGATCACGATCATTTAAAAAAGGAAAATAATTATCGAGGAGCAGCCCATATAAACTGCAATCTTAATTGTCATACTCCTAAATTTGTACAGTTATATTTCATAATCTTTTGGTTATGACCTACATCTATTTATAAAGCATCTAGCAGCAAATGCCAAAAACTCTTTCAAGGTTATAGGACTTACAAAGGAAAAATATAAATCAGTTGAATATGGGAAATTAAAATTTATAGATTCCTTAAACTTCCTACAAATGTCTTTAGATGGCATAGCAAAAACATTAAGGCCAGAAGACTTTAAAATCACTCGGGACTTTTTGGAAAAAAATAATATACCCCCGGAAGAATACTCGACATGCCTAGCAAAAGGAATCTATCCCTATGACTACGTGATTCATTTGAAAAATTAAAGGAAACAAGTCTGCCAGAGAAAGAGGCCTTTTATTCACTACTTTCAAATCTGGGATTACAGATCAGGAATATTCCCGAGCAATAAAATGTTTCAGCTGTTTGACTGTAAAACCTTGGGAGATTATACAAGCACCTACCTGTCCCTAGATGTTTACATCCTAGCAGATTGCTTTGAAGAATTTACAAAGTCTTTTGTTCTTAAACCTTATAATTATATAACAGCTCCTTCCTTAGCTTGGGATACCATGTTATATACCATTTGGACTTCAGATCTTCCAGAATCTGATAAAATTATAGATCTTTAACCGAGCAAGACATGTTTAATCAAATTAAAACAAACATTAGAGGAGGAGTATCCTCAGTAATGGGGAATAGGGAAATAAAAGCTAGAAATGCAATAACTAATAGTAGAATGCTTTCAAAGACCTCTGAGCCTTATACAAAACTTAACAATGAGGAACTAGAAGAAGTATTAGAAGGAATGAAGAATCCTTTGTTTATACTTTATATAGATGCAACAGCTTTATATTCAGGAATTATGACTCAGTATTTACCAATGAGTGACTTTCGTGAAATATACTCCTCAGGCCTTGTGCACTCCGTAGAAGAAGAAGAATCCTTAAAGACTCTTATAAAAGAAATACGTGCAACCTCTAAAGATTCTCCAATAGGATACTTTATAGAATGTGACCTCGAATATCCTGAGGATATAAAATCAGGAACAAGACACTTCCCTTTAGCCCCTATAAGAAGAAAGATTAATGTCCAAGAACTTTCACTCTGGCAAATCTCACAAGATAAACCTCCAACAATGAAACTTCTTTGTGATCAAACAGATCGAACTTATTATCTTTGTCACTATAGACTCCTGCAGTTTTATCTTTCACAAGGAATGAAATTAAAAAAAGTTCATGTCACGGATTGATTGAACGGCCAATCCAATTGCTCATCATTTGCCCCACGCATCAAACAGAAACCAGCAAACACCCAATCACCCACAATCCTCACCCACAAGCACATTTTGTAACCGATTGGCCCGGAATAAAATGCCTCGCTGTAAATATCTTTACCTCTCTTTTGTTGTGAAAATTTATCGATTTGCCATTCAAAAAATCCATAATTTTTATCTTTTTCATTTGCTAATTTTGTTTCATTCTGCCGAATTTCATTGGCGCATTTCCCCATTTCAAACCGCAACTGAATCTCAAATTCAAATATTTCAATAAATCAATAAATCACCTTTTCATTGCCCTGTTGCAGCCGCTGCTCGCATTTCTCTTTCATCTCATCAATTTGCTGTTGACATTTTGATTCAATCTGCCGAATTTCATTGGCGCATTTCGCCATTTCAAGCTGCAACTGAATCTCAAATTCAAATATTTATATAAATCAATAAATCACCTTTTCATTGCCCTGTTGCAGCCGCTGCTCGCATTTTTCTCTCATCTCATCAATTTGCTGTTGACATTTTGATTCAATCGCCTCAATTTGCTGTCTGACCTGCTTTGCATTAATAATAAATCAAATCAATAATCAAACTTGATTGATTGATCCAATATTTGTCTCCATCTCCATTCTTAATGAGCGATTCTCATTCTTCAATGCCACCATGTCCACATTCAATTCTTCTATTTCTCCTCTGTTCTCCGCCTCTTTCTTTTCAACATTGCCCAGTTTCACCTACAATCACAAATATCAATTAAATTAATTACAAATACAATTTTACATTGATATTGATAATTTCATTACGCAATGTCACATTCTCGTGTCTCATTGCTTGCATCTCATTGCATAGATTACTGATCTGATCGATCAATAATTTGCTATGGCCTTCAGTGTTCTCATTGAGATGGACTTTCATTTCGTCCTTATCCACCTCATTCATTTCGCATCCAATTCTATTGAATGGACATTTTATTGGCTGCTTGTTGCATGTTCTCATGTGGCTCTCCATCACCTCTAATTCATCTTTGAATTGACAATTTTGCATTGGGCATTTCACTATCACTTATGAAATCCTTAAATTGGCTGCATGATATTCAGAAACATCTTTATTGAAATTTATCATTTTCTTTCCACAATGTTTTGCTGCTCCTGGACAGAATTTATCTTTTCCATCCAAATAATGCTCAATGCAATCAGAACAAAAGCCACAACCGCAAGGAGCTTGGCAAGCTTTTACCATTAAACAGTTGCAAATTCTGCATATCAATTCATTGCTGATTTCATTATCAAATTCAAATTTATTCCTCTTCATTAGTTCCCATACGCTTGCAAACATTTTATCTAAAATTAACAAAATTATCAAAATATTTCAACATTTTACAACATTCATAAATCATACTTATTATATTAATTATTTCCGCTGACCTTGACAATTTCAATATTTATAATTTGTATTTTGATGTAGATAAACAAACATTTTATAAATATTGTATTTTAGCTTGAAATATTGTTAATGCTAATTTTCAGTGTTTTTCTCATTTATTTTAAATCTTACAAAATTATTTAAATTATAATTTGATAACAAAATGTAAAATTTTAACATTTTTAACGGCAAACACAAATTAAAAATATATCAAAATATAAAGATAAATATTTTTCATAAAATATTAAAATATTTATCTAATGATCTCGTTATGGTTACAAATATTTGTCTGACATGTTCTGATGTGTACAAGTTTCCTGTGAGCCCCATATTGACATTTTCACATTTAATTGTGACAAAGGTGCAATGATAAAATGTCAAATGTACAAATCAAACTGATAAATTAGATTAGATTTAACACAATAAAAATTAAATTGTAAAGGAATTTTGTATGATTTTATGAAATCTTTGATCGGTGCAGGGCCTAATTGACACGTAATTTTAATTGATTCTATCCAATCGAGTTGCAGTCACTGTGCTGGTGCATGTAATGGTGGATGTGCTGGGGAATGTGCTAGTGAATGTTCTAGTGGATGTTTTGGTGGATGTGATGGATATATCTGCCTTATCAATTTATTATTAATGCTAATAATAATAATAAATAATAATAATAAAATTTTAAATGAACCCGCCAAATTCAGACCGATCCTAAAATGCTTTTCCCGAGAATTATGAGTTATCGTATCAGCTCAGAAGTCGTTTTGGATTCTTTGATTTCCATTTACCGGACAATTGAAAACGCTGAATTCAACGCTAATAATCTAATTGAACTCCAGGATGCCATTCGACACGAAATGGGCATCAAATCAAGCAGTGAAATCATGAAAATCTCTCAGAATGTCGACCAATCGAAGAGATGCAAACGAATGTTCAACTGCTTGAATGCACTATCAGAGAAATATCCGAGGAATCCAATCGAGTTGACAATTGCATTGAGACCGAGGATGGAAAGCATTCAAAATTGAAAGTGAAATCAGGTTGGTGGAATCCTGTACGTGATGAATCATTTATAGGAAATCCTTCACAAGCTGCAAATGGAAATCCGAGATGAAACAAATTGCTCAAATGCTATTACGAAGGAGATTTCGCTCCTAGTTGCCAAGAGGAGTGAATACGAGGAGAAAGGGTGATAATCCATATTTTACCTGTTTTACCATATTTCTAATCTCGGATCATTTTCTAATTTCATTCGTTTTTAAAATATTTTTGGAATGAGTAATTTAGATTAGTAAATAGATTAGTAAATAGATTAATAAATAAATTTATAAATAGATTAATAAATATAATAATAAATAAATTAATAAATGGATTAATAAATATAATAATTTTTTTATATTTACTTTGTCACATCGTATTTCATATGCTTTCTGTTATACGCTTTCAGTTATATAAATTTCACAGTAATTCATAACTAGATCTTTATTATAATCGATTTGATATCCGAATGTTACACAATCTTTTCCCTAATATTGAATTGACCCAATTTTTTTTAAATGAAGCGTGATGTGAACTTTGACTCTATTTGTTATAATGGATCTCATTGGTACCATCTCAAATGTTGATTATGCATTAGATCGTTCTCATTGATTCTGGAATCTGACCATTTCGCCACAGATAATCACAGCCCTAATTCTGTTCCTATCAATTATATAAATACATTTGATATTACATGTTATATTAAGAGTAACAATTATTATATTTGTGTTACCAAGTGTGCAATTTGAAATTTAATATTGTCCAACAGAATGCCCTTTAACAATAATACGCTTATAAAATCGGTGATGAAAAGAATTCATTGGATTTTATTATATTTCCCGCAGTTCTCAGCATCAATAAATTCTTTTTGGTCTTGGCGAGTTTTTGTTTTCTTGCGCATTCTTTTAGATACTTCTTTAGGTACTTTAAAATAAAAATTCGATTCGTTTTCAAGAAAATATTTATCACTGTCGATCTAATTATTTAAAGTTCCACATGAAATGTTCAAGTAGCTGATGGGATGCTTAAATTTTATATGGGAAACGCTGAAGTTTTTCCTTTAAAAAAATGTGCATTGTTTTAAAACTGCGTTAAACTTCCTTAGCTGAATTTCTAACCGATGTTCTGTTAGGATTGGTTTTCATCAATTATTTCTATTTTTCCTACTTCAGAAACGCTACCAGTTTATTTAAACTTAGCAAAGGTCTTTCCCATAGTTTTCGTTATCGATTGGTTTGTTTCATTTCAACTCTTGTAAATGCCTTCTAACCAAAGTTCCTGATTCAAATTTCTCCATATGGAAAACTAATTTTACAAGTGCGTTAATGTAGAACGGAATCACATTTTGCATCAACACTATTGTAATGCTAATTGATTAAATCAAATGCTTTTTGTTGAAATATATATAAAATTTTAATTAATAAATGTTACTCTAGAGCTTTTGGATATGTTTAATTACTATTCAATTTCAAAATGCAGAAGCTGCTTATAATATTATATTGCATTTGTGAAAATAGCTTACAAACCAATGCAAAAGTAGCCAAAGATAAAGCATTAATACAGAAAGCTAAATAATACTTTTAAATTCATCTTACTATTATGGTGAAATCTTTAATTTTAAGCTGGCCTATAATCTGTTTGTTTATATTTCATTTATTTTCATTATGACAAAATATCAAATAATTTTGGGAAATTAATTTTTCATTCTTAGAAAAAGACATTTAGTTACAATATTTACATTTTATAAATAGTTTTTATATTTTGCTTTTTGTTTATTTTAATATTTTAAGCGCCTCATTACATGAACGCAATAGTTGCCGAATCCATCGGTTAAGGAGTGTTTATTTTCGTGACCAATAAGAGAGGAGATAATAATAATAATAATAATAATAATAATAATAATAATAATAATAATAATAATAATAATAATAATAATAATAAATAATAATAATAATAATAATAATAATAATAATAATAATAATAATAATAATAATAAATAATAATAATAATAATAATAATAATAAATAATAATAATAATAATAATAATAATAATAATAATAAATAATAATAATAATAATAATAATAATAATAATAAATAATAATAATAATAATAATAATAATAATAAATAATAATAATAATAATAATAATAATAATAATAATAATAATAATAAATAATAATAATAATAATAATAATAATAATAATAATAAATAATAATAATAATAATAATAATAATAATAATAAATAATAATAATAATAATAATAATAATAATAATAAATAATAATAATAATAATAATAATAATAATAATAAATAATAATAATAATAATAATAATAATAATAATAATAAATAATGATAATAAAAACAATAATTACTTAAACATGCATGGAAACGATTTAATTATCAGAAAGTGCCAATCAAACATTCGTTTCACGATATATATTTTCCTGTCATCATTTTTAAAGGAAGAAATATTTTATTAAAAAATTCGATATAATTAATAATTAATACAATTAATAAATCTGTTCAAAAATCTATAATTTCTATAGTTATTATATCCTACCTGAAGATGAGAGGAAAACTGTCGAAATATATCGTGAAACGAATTTTTACTTGTTGCTTTCTTAAAAATAATTATAAACAATAAAAATAATTATAAACAATAAAAATAATGATAATAATTATAATAAATAATAATAATAGTAATAAAGATAAGCAGTGATAGAAATTTTATTATAATTGCAATCATTTATGAAACATTCAAATATATATAATGGAATATGCATAAATCTTTCTTTTTTCGTATTCACTCTCATTATACGGTAGATATTAAAACAATATAAACATAATGGAGGAAAGTCCTAATATAATATAATGATATATTTACAAAAATGTCCTTTACTTTTGAAAGGAAATTTATTTAACGAAATGCAATATAGTAATTTAAAGTGTGCTAAAATTGGAGGCTATAAATAAGTAACAGTTTATTTATTAAATATTATTGATAATCTTATCTTATAACAATAATAGAGGCGTCCTATACTTTTGAAACAAGGTATATATATAAACATTACAAGTTTTGTGATATCCAGTGCAAATCCCAATAGTAGACTAGTTTCGAGCTTTTGGCTCTCATCAGTACTATGCGTGAGGCGCTGGACACCATGCTATGACACTGGGAATCACATCAATTGCAAATTAGCTAATTCACAGAAAAAATACCTGTAAACTTGTAACCATGGCGTATATATATATATATATACCTAGCATGTCCGCAATGTAGAAATGAGGGGGAATTCCTATGGGTATTACTTATATATCTACCGCCTGTGTTCCTATCGTTAAGTGATATCAGAAGAGATCGTTGTATCAACCTTTACTCCACCTTGTTGAAATCGTCACCCGAAGTGATTTACAATATGTTCTATTGCTTTGCGACGCTTAGGAAGCTAATAATCATTTTGTATGTCACGAGCTAACCTAAACTTAAAATATATTAATATAAATAGTTTTTAATTTGAAATTTTTTTTCATTTCTAAATATTTTAAGTGGCTCATAATATGTGCGAGTTGGTTGCCAATCCATCGGTTAGGGAGCGTGTATTTGCATTGGTGAGTTACTTTCACCAATATCCTCATTTGAAGATCTATTTAGAATTCTCCCTAACCGAGTACGGGTGTTGCCAATGAGCAAGAACTGTATGGTTATGCTAAAGTTTTGCTCAGATTTTTCGGTGAGCCAAAACCATCAGAACACATTGCGGCTAATTCCAAATATACCTGAACAGCTCAAATTTAGTCTTCTATTATTAATTTATTATAAATCATGAACATTCATATTTGACTGATCTGATCAATAAACTGTCACATGCAAAATATTTTGATATTTATTTTATAAATTATTATTATTAATATTATATTTTGTTACTTCCACATGAAACCATTTTACTCCATTTCATAGATATATAATGGTTTTAGGTGCATTGGTGAGAAAGCGAGTGATATTATCTTGTTGATATTAATATTATTATTCATGATGTCATCATGATAATTTCATTGGTTGATTGTATTACTTTCAATTGTAACATATATTGTTCGTTGATTAATTTCTTTTTAAAATAAATTTATTTCTTTTCGTTAATTTCAAAGCTCTCAAAATATTTCCCCGCTTTTTGAACGTTTTGAAAATCACTTGAAAAAGGCAGTACCGAAAATTCGTGAATATCAAAAAACATCGATATATTTACTGATTCATAGTCAAGCTTTCTAATAAATACAATGTCAATGGAAAAGAAATCAGTGGTGAAAATTGAAAATCAATATTTAAAAAACAATTTAAATGCAAAATTTTTTTTAGTCTTTTTCGCTGAATCTGATGTGTTTCTGATTTGTCTGTGTTTCTGTTCGTTCTTGTGTTTTGTATTTTGGGTAATTGTTTTGTGGGTTTTGGTTGTGGTGATCGTTAAATGTGCGTGCCTTGTTTTCGTGATATGGTTTTAATCTGCGTATGTTTATTTTGGTTTGTTTATTGTCTTTTAAAATTGTGCCGGCATTTTTGTACTTATTTAACAGTTTGTATGGGCCTTCGTACTTTATTTCAAATCCGCTAGTGAAAGGTTTCTTTACTAAGGCCCTGTCTATTATTAGTTCTGTTGGGTTTTGAGTTTTTTGAGTGTTTTTGTTTTTTAGAATGCTTTTTGTTTGGGTATTGGTGATTCTTTATCGATTGTTTTTATCTTGTTTTCGTTTTCATCTTTTGAGTTTCGTAGGTTTGTATTGCGTCCAAAAGCTGATTGGCTAGGACTTTTATTGTTTAAGCTTGAAGGATTGTTTCGTAATCCTATTAGTATTTCTGGCAATTTTTCTAACCAGTTGTTGTTATTATTCGTTTTTCTTCTGATTGCTTGTGTTATTGATCGGTGTAATCTCTCCACTTTCCATTTGATTGCGGGTTGTATGCTGTTGTTCTGATTTTGTTGATGTTATATTTGTTGCAAAGTCTTTTGAAAATGTCGGATTCGAACTGTCTACCCTGATCGCTGATTATTGTTTTTGGGCAGCAATACCGTGCGAACCAGTTTAGTTCTAATTTACTGCATATTTTTGCTGCTGATATTTCCTTTATGAGTATGGCTTCGAACCAATTTGTTTTTCCGGTCTATTATAGTTAATAAATACTTGTGTTTATTATTTGGAGGTAGAGGACCGACTATGTCGATATGTATCGTTTCGAACGGTTTAGAACTTGGGAATTTTACAATTGATGTTTTGAATTGTCTTGTTGTTATTTTATTCTTTTGACACTGCGTGCAATTTTTTACGAACATTTTTATGTCCCTTCTCATATAAGGCCAAACAACTTTGGTATGCAGAAGTTTGTATGTGGCTTTGTTTCCTGGATGGTAGATGTTGTGATATTTCTGGAGGTATTGATCGCGCAGTTCTGCTGGTACTACAATTCTTTTGTTGTTGTCGTTTGAAGTGTCGTACCATATGCCGTCTATTTCTTCCAATTGCAGTGAATTCAACCTTGGAATTTCGATTATTGTTTCTTTTTGTTTAGTTTTTAAATTTTCTAACTCTATGATGGGTGGTATGTTAAGTGCATTGATGTCGGTTTTTATTCTTGATAATGCGTCTGCACTTATGTTAGCTGAATCTGCTATATATTTTATTTTGCAATTAAATTGTGAGATATAGTTTAGTTGTCTTTTTCATGTTCATTGCGTTTATTAAGGGTTTATGATCGGTATACACTTCAAATTCCTTTCCTTCCAATAGGTATTGGAAATGTCTGATTGTATCATGTAGCGCTAATAACTCCATGTCGAAAGTGGAATATCTCATTTGGTGAGTTTTAAGTTTCTTTGAAAAGAAGGCTATTGGTCTTTTTTCTTTGTTTTCTTCTTGGAATATCGTTCCGCCCTTTGTTGATCCCGAACAGTCTGTGTTGACTATGTATGGTAATTCTTGGTTGGGATAGCTTAGGATGCTTGCGTTTTTCAGGTTTTCTTTTGCCTGTTTAAAGCTGTTATTAGTTTTTCGTTCCAATTTATTTTGATGATTCTCTTCATTTTGTTCAGTTCGTTGAGAGGGGCATTTCGCTACATTTTGGTATGTATTTGTGATAGAAGTTGATCATGCCAAGGAAACGTCTTAGCTCTTATGTTGTTTTGGGTAACGGGTAGTTTTTGATTGCTTTGATTTTGTTGTCTAATGGTTTTATTCCGTTTTCGTTTAACAGATGTCCCAAAAATTTTATTTCTCTTTTCAAAAATTCACATTTTTTTTATGTTAATTTTTAGTTCATGTTTGTTTAATATTTCGAACACGTTTTTAATGTTTTGTATGTTCTGTTTTGTTTGCTGATGCTATCAAGATGTAGTCTAGGTGTGCTACTGTGTTTCGTTGATTTCGAAACATTTGGTACATGAAGCGTTGGAAAGTGGCTGCTGCGTTTTTTAATCCAAAAGGCATTTTGTTATATTTGAAAAGTCCTATGGGTGTGATGATTGTAGTTTTCTTTATGTTTTCCGCTCTGACAGGAATTTGATGACAGGCTTTTTCTAAGTCTATTTTGCTGAAAATTTTGGGTTTGTTAAATTTGTTAATGATGTCGTTTATTATTGGAATTGGGTATTTGTCAGCTGTTGTGATATTGTTTAATACTCTGTAGTCTCCACAGGCTCGCCAATTACCGTTTGCCTTTTCTTTAAGCATGAGAGTTGATGACCAGTTTGAGTTTGAGTGTTTGATGATTTGGTTTTCTAGTAGTTCGTCGAATATTTTCTTAGGTATTTCGAGTTTATTTTTGTCTAAAAATCTGACTTTTGCATGGACTGGGTTTCCGTTGCTAATTATTATGTGTTCGGTCATGCATTTTGTGTTATTGTTTGCCTCTAGTTTATTAGTTATATTTGGTACTTTTTGTATTAGTTTTGCGATTTCATTAGGTATATGCCAGTTTGTTTCTGTTTTAATTGTTTTTGTTTCACGTGTTGGCCTGTTATTACTCCGATGTCACAATTGATTTGTTTCTTGGATTGTTTATTTTTGTTGTATTGTTGTTTAAATTGTTTGGTAAGACTTTTCCATTCTTGCAGTCGACTAGTAGATCGAAGTTTGAGAGGAAATATGCTCCTAAAATGGCTTGTTTGACTTCAGCAATAGTGAATTGCCAATTGTATTGTATGTTGTTAGTAGGTAGAAGTGATCCACAACCAATTTGATAATTTAAAAAATTCCCTGATTCACCTATAACGATAACATCATCATCAGATTCATCTATAATGATGATGTTATCATTAAGTTTTTGTTTTTTAGTAGGTACGTCTATTATACTGTTATTAAATAATTTTTTAAAAAATTCTTTTTTATCCGATTTAAAATATGTAAGGTGATCTTTGTGATCATTATAAAATATTTCATAGGGCTTAGTGAAAAGAGCTTCGCAAAATGGGCATAAATAATATTTTTTATTATAATAATTTCTTAAATAGTATTTTTCCATTGCATCATGGCATTGTTTCCCATCATGTTCTTTTGCGGTGCAACATTGTTTGTATAAATTGCCTTAAATAATTACAATTGCTTTATTATGTTTCTTTTTAAACATATTTAACAATAAACATCTCTCAAAAGTTTATATTTTTTATGGGCGGAAAGGTTGATTTTGATCTTGGTTTATATAGCGAAATGCAATATAAAAAAAATTATTTAATTTTATAATATATTTATTTTATTATTTTATGTTTTATTTATTTTTAACCATTAAATGGTTTAATTATATGGTTTATTTATAATATTGAATTTCATTTATATTATCGGTAATTCATTTATCTCTATTGATTATCATTTATCTTAATTATTATTATTCCAAAATTATTAATATATTAAAATTTATAATTAAGTTAATTTGTCCCCGGTATATTCAATTATTTATTCAAATTCAAAATAAGATAAAATCAATTATAATCATTCATAAAATAAATCATTAAGTGAATATGCTCAATGATTTGATTTTTTGTTGTATTTGTGTTAGTCTTTTTATTTGCCATACGTACATACATGCATCAATTTTTAATTTTTTTCGAATTTTCAATTTTTTTTTTATAAATTTTAACTTTTTATAGATTTACACTTTTAAATCTCATTGTGCATCTAATTTTATTTTTCACCTCTATACACCATAAAAATGGACAAGGGCAGCATTTAGCTTACTATGTAAACTTTATTTAATGAGTTACAATATTATTGAATGCCCTTAGTTATTTCAAAATTGTTCAATTTTTTTTTTTATCACAATTCATATTTTTTAAATGAAGTTTCATTTATACTTTCATCATTTTTTATAATAAAATTCATGTTGATCGTCTTAATATAGTTAAAAAAAAATATTGTCTAATAAATTTCATTTAAAATTTGAACTTTGTAATAATTTTATTTAATATATTACTAATTCTCAATAATTTTAAGAAGTTTATTTAAATGAATTCATCTAAATATTTACCAATAAACATCTGATTAAATATCATTTTTTTTACTACTTTAAATTTTCTTAAACAAAGATATTATTTTAATATGTTAATTATTTAACAATCCATATATACTTTTAATTTCACTTACATGAAATACTAGAAGTTTCGTGATGTAATCAAATTTTAAATTAGTCTCATCTTAGTTGATTAATGTAAAAATAATATTGCAAATAAAATTTCGATTTTGAAATGAAGTTTTATTTATACTTTTATAATAAAATTAAAGTTGATCGTCGTAATATAGTTAAAATAAACTAACAATAACTATATTAATATTGTCTAAAAATAATTTCAGTTAAAATTTGAACATTGTACTAATTTTAATTAATAATTTATATATTACTAATTTTCATTAATTTTAAGAAATTTATTTAAATGAATTCATCTAAATATTAACATCTGATTAAATATCATTTTTTACTAATTTAAATTTTCATAAACAAAAAACTATAGAACTAGAAATCTAAGTTAAATTTTGTAATTTACTTACATTTTATTTTCTTTGCGAAATATTCATTAGTTCCAGCAGCATAAGCAACAGAATCAGCAACTGAATCCTCATTAAAATTTCCTGGAAAAGACAATTAAGAATAAACAATGAATTATTATTATTATTTAACTTTTTCGTCCATATTCTTTTGCATGTATCGAAGTAACAAAATGTTCTTCAATTATGACACAATCGCTATCTAGAAAATAAATATATATATTAAAATGAATTAAAAAATAATGAAAATACCATTTTCGTAATCGATGTCTGTGATCATTATTTGTAAAGTTATTTCGTAATAATGAAAATGTTTATAATGAAAAGCATACTTGATTCTCCAGCCAATTAAAATTAAGATAGAAAATATATTACGTTGTGGTATTTTAAAATTATTTTGTGAAAAGTGAAATAAATATGTGCTTAAATTAACTATGATCATAATTACATATTTTTATTTAAAATAAATAAATAAAATATATTTTTTACAATGTCTGATAATGACCATTTTATTTTACCATTTTTGATTCGATTCAATTATGTATTATATATAGTAGACTTTCGAATGATATAAAACTTGTGTGTGAGTAAAACCGTCCCTTATTTATTGCTCCTTATCAATGTTTTCATATACAGACACACATAGATTATCTGCCTAAAATATATATATAGTTTTCATAAATTTTAATCAAATTACATGTATTTTCTTAAATAATTTTGATTTTACCCTTATTTATTGCCCTTTACACACATTCACTTTAGATCTCGCTTAGAAATATTTTTCTATCCTTAAGATGTGTAATACAAAGACATATGCAATACAAATGCATGAGTAACAAAGACATTTGCAATGCAAATACATGAGTAACAAAGACATTTGCAAACATAGTATTAAAACGTGTTTTGACTTTGAAAATTTTCTATAAAGTAATTCGTTAAATGGACTTAAAAAATTTTTAATTTTTGACCTCAATTTGACCTTAAAATTAGGGGTAGGGGGGTTGACCTTAAAATTTTCTATGACCTTAAAATTAGGGGTAGGGGGTTGACCTTAAAATTTTCTATGACCTTAAAATTAGGGGTAGGGGGTAGGGGTTGACCTTAAAATTTTCTATGACCTTAAAATTAGGGGTAGGGGGGTTGACCTTAAAATTTTCTATGACCTTAAAATTAGGGGTAGGGGGATTGACCTTAAAATTTTCTATGACCTTAAAATTTGACCTTAAATTTGGAAAAATTAGACTGGCCTCAAAAGTTGACCTTAAAATCGACTTTGACCTCAGAATTTGACCTTAAAATGGCCTAAAATCGACTTTGACCTCAGAATTTGACCTTAAAATGGCTTAAATTGACCTTAAATTGTCCTGAAAATGACATTGACCTTAAAATTTGACCTTAAGTTGACCTCAAAATTTTCTATGACCTTAACGATGAGTCATCGTGGGCTCACTTCTACCTACTGTTGTTGATGGTGATTTTAATGTTTTGTTTCCCGAACGTTTTGATTGGGCTGCGTTTGCTGCACACAAATTCGCGGTTTCTGTTTTTGTATTTTTATATAAGTAATTCGGTAACAATGAAATTATTGAGCCTGAATCAACGAGAAAGTTAAGGCCATTGCTATGCACCGTGAAAGTTTGGCTGTCACCAATTGTCGGTGTTATCATTGGTGACTTTATATGTTTCCCGACTCTTCTTTGTCGAAGGTGCAGGGTTTGTTGCATTTGTATGCTTTATTCCCAAATTTATTGTGGTAGTAACAATAGTTTTGGTTTGTGCATTTATTAGTGTTGTTTCATGTTTTGTTTCTGTCAAAGCTGTTGCGGCTGCCTGATCTTGTATTTTGTCTTGGATAATTTTGCCTGTTTTCATAATATTGCGTTCTCCTGGATTCTCTTCTTTGTAATTTGGTAATGTCTTTTTTTAGACTTTTTTTTTCGATAATTATTTCGTTGAATTTTGTTACCAAAGTTGTGAGGAGTTTGTTCGTTTCTGTAGTTTCTGAGCTATTGTGTACCGGGATGTTTTGTTCGTTATTTTTGGAATAATTTTTGTTTTGGTATGTTCTACATATTTTCGGGTATATTTCGGCGTTGATTTTGTCTGCTATGTTTGCCAGGGTTTCGAGGTCTGTGCAGTTGCTGACAGCTAGAATTCGTCGTATTTCAGGTGGCTTTGCGCACATGAATAGGTCTTTGATAAACTCTTTTAACCCAGTGCTTGTTATTTTAATTTGTCAGTATTCGAGTTCTGTTTTTAAATTTCTCAGGAATTCAGACAGTTTGTCGTTACACAATTGTATATCTTTCAAACATGATTCAAGTAATTCTCGCCTGTTTATTTTATTTCTATTTATTAGGGCATTGTATAAGTTTTCGAAAGGGTTGTCCTTCTTTGATATTCCCTCTATTCTATTAGCTATTTAGTTGAGGATGTTGCTTGGAATGGCGACAATTATGTGAGAGCAAAAGGTTTTTGATGATTTGATGCCTGATAGACTTAATGTTAGTTTGGCGAATTCTAGCCATTTTTATGGTGTCCCATTTTCGTCTGTAAAGAAATTTGTGATGTTTGCCTTAGGGTTAAGTATTGCGTTTACCGCAGATGCATTGTCGGGGTTGTAGTAATAAGTACTGCTTTCTTGTGTTGTGTGTGTGTTTGCTATGTGGGTGTTAGGGTTGTAATGATAGTTTATGTTTTCTGGTGTATTAGTGTTTTCGTAAATGTTAGGTATCTGTGTGGTGTTTGTCCGGTTTGTTTGATTGTTTGCCATTTATTGTTTTGTTGTTGTGTTAAAAAAATTATAATAGTTTATCTGAAGGATATGGTTTACTGTGTTAGGCCAACAGTGTTGTTAGCCTTTATAGTTCTATAATAACTATACTGAAAGGTTTCGTGATTGAAAGAACAAATGCGGAATGTGTGTGTTATTGTATTTTTTATCTTCTGACATCAATTATGTTAGTCTATTTATGCAGTAAAAGAAAAATGACGTGGGGATATTGAGTAGAGGTGATGTTGAGTAGAGGAAAATCGTAGAGCCGACAGAGTCTCCGCAAAAATAACTGTTTGGGATATTTGGCGTGCGTGCATGTTATGAATAAGTAGCTAACCTGTCGGAATATGATTTTGAACTAAAATATCGGAAAGGCGGAGAACACTTGAATTCAGATGGACTATCAAGATTAAAAAGTATGATTTGCACCCAGTGTCAAACAAGACATGAAGAAGCTAAGGAAGGAAAATAAATGATTATATATATATATATATATATATATATATATATATATACATGGTATACGGTACATATATCTATACATAGATACAAGTAAATGTCTCAACACATATATGTAGTAAATATATGCAATAAAAGGTGTAACTAATAGGGAGATTTAATAACAGTATGAATCATAATAAAAAGACCATCAAACAGGCGGAATCCCTACGAGGACTCCCACATTGACCCGTTTGATGATTATGCTCGTTTATCATAATATATATGTATTCCAATTATAGGAGGTGGCACGAAGATACGGTACATGACACATAAACACACATCCACATATTGAATACTAATATATCAGAGACATTAGGACGTAGAAACAACATACAAGCCAGATTCTGAGTTGTTTGCCAAACGGAACTCTATTACTATCCAAGCACCTGTAAGTTTGACTTGAACAACCTTCTAATTCTGATGTACCTAAAGAAATTCAGGTTCCAAAATATTTTCTAGTACTCTTTCGAGTTAAGACCCATATGGTTGTCTAATTATCTTATATTTTTCATATCTTCAGGATATCAAGATAAATTTCGTTGTTTGTTAAAAAGTAAAATTCATTCATAAAATTTATAAATTTTGTGAATTTAAATATAAATTTTCATGAAATCTTTTTTGTTTAAATAATATTCTATTTGAAAATTTTGCAAATGAAAATGTTAATAAATTAATGAAATGTTACATTATTTAATATTAAATCAGGTCACTAGTTCCTATAAAGGATTTCATTACAAATGCAAATGGTGGGCGAAGCAATACAGAGTAACTATAGTATTATTATTATTATATTAACAATAATATTATTAGTAAATCAGACCTGTTTTAAGACTGGGTAAATATGGTGAGTTCTAATTTTAGGTTTATAATTAACTATTTAAATAATTAATTATTTACCATATAAATACAACAAAAATCTAATTCTTATAACGTTTATTTAAATTCACAAAAAAATATCTTAAGATAGAGATCATAAAATCTTTCCAACGTTCATAAATTTCATAAAGTAAAATTTTAATAAATTTATTCCTGTGATCATTATTTTTTAATTCTTCCTTGAAAATTTTTGCCATTGACTTTTGTTTTTTAAATTTAAAATTAAAATTTTAATTATGATAATAATAACAACAAACGTGTGAATTTAAACATAAGAATCACGTACAGCTAGTCATTAACTAAATTGCAGCACCAACGTCTCTTGCGATGGGCATTTAGCATTAAAATCTTTTTTGTTTTAATAATATTGTATTTGAAAATTTTGCGAATGAAAAAGTGAATAAATTAATGAAATGTTACATTATTTAATATTAAATCAGGCCACTAGTTCCTAAAAAGGATTTCAATACAACTGCAAATGGTGGGCGAAGCAATATGGAACATTTTATCAGTATTGTTGTTGCGGATTGCGTTTAAATGCCTCACAAATAGCTGCCGAAGATCAAATTTTAAGGCACAAATCAATTTGATATAAGGCAATTTTAGTATTGCAATTAGCTGCATTTTACTGCCATTCAGTACAGCAATAATTTCTACAAAACTCATATAACATCACCGGCGGTTTTCTCGTCAGTTCCATTCGTCATAGGAGCGTTTGATTTGTTGAGGCGATTTGTCAGCGCTTTTATTCGGGTGAATTTTAATTTCATTTCAAATTTTGATTATTTTGATTATAATTATTATTCAAATTAATTTATATTAAATGTTTTTGATTTAATTATATAATTAATATTATTATGATGTTGATATTGCAATTGGCAATTTGCCGTGAGCGCTCCGCCACATAGAGCAGTTACAAATGCAAATCAAACTAATCTATCAGTTATTAATCTATCAAAGAGAATTATCACAATAGTTATCTCACATAATAATTCAATAAATCAAATCAATAATAATAATAAGGCAATTCAAAACCCAAAATCAATTTTTTATTGAAATCTTTTTTAATTTGTCATAATTTTTCAATTCTGCACCTGAGCAGCAATTTATCACTTTTGGCTGCTAATTTATAGATTGAAATGATATCAGCAACAGTATAAATGCCAATTGGATCATTTCTGTCACCTGACGGTTTCCCCCATCCGGCATCATCAGGGCAATCTGAATATTTCCTTGACTTGCTCATATAAATGCTGCCATTTGCTGGATCGATCACATCGATTGTCACGGATTGATTGAACGGCCAATCCAATTGCTCATCATTTGCCCCGCGCATCAAATAGAAACCAACATAAACCCCATCACCCACAATGCTCACCTCCAAGCACATTTTGTAACCGATTGGCCCGGAATAAAATGCCTCGCTGTAAATATCTTCATATCTCTTTTGTTGTGAAAATTTATCGATTTGCCATTCAAAAAATCCGTCATTTATATATTTTTTATTTGCTAATTTTGATTCAATCTGCCGAATTTCATTGGCGCATTTCCCCATTTCAAACCGCAACTGAATCTCAAATTCAAATATTTCAATAAATCAATAAATCACCTTTTCATTCCCCTGTTGCAGCCGCTGCTCGCATTTCTCTTTCATCTCATCAATTTGCTGTTGACATTTTGATTCAATCTGCCGAATTTCATTGGCACATTTCGCCATTTCAAGCTGCAACTGAATCTCAAATTCAAATATTTATATAAATCAATAAATCACCTTTTCATTCCCTTGTTGCAGCCGCTGCTCGCATTTCTCTTTCATCTCATCAATTTGCTGCCTGACCTGCTTTGCATTAATAATAAATCAAATCAATAATCAAACTTGATTGATCGATCCAATATTTGTCTCCATCTCCATTCTCAATGAGCGATTCTCATTCTTCAATGCCACCATTTCCTCATTCAATTCTTCTATTTCATCTCTGTTCTCCGCCTCTTTCTTTTCAATATTGCCCAGTTTCACCTACAATCACAAATATCAATAAAATTAATTACAAATAAAATTTTACATTGATATTGATAATTTCATTACGCAATGTCACATTCTCGTGTCTCATTGCTTGCATCTCATTGCATAGATTACTGATCTGATCGATCAATAATTTGCTATGGCCTTCATTATTCTCTTTGAGATGGACTTTCATTTCGTCCTTATCCACCTCATTCATTTCGCATCCAATTCTATTGAATGGACATTTTATTGGCTGCTTGTTGCATGTTCTCATGTGGCTCTCCATCACCTCTAATTCATCTTTGAATTGACAATTTTGCATTGGGCATCTCACTATCACTTCTGAAATCCTTAAATTGGCTGCATGATATTCAGAAACATCTTTATTGAAATTTATCATTTTCTTTCCACAATGTTTTGCTGCTCCTGGACAGAATTTATCTTTTCCATCCAAATAATGCTCAATGCAATCAGAACAAAAGCCACAACCGCAAGGAGCTTGGCAAGCTTTTATCATTAAACATTTGCAAATTCTGCATATCAATTCATTGCTGATTTCATTATCAAATTCAAATTTATTCCTCTTCATTAGTTCCCATACGCTTGCAAACATTTTATCTAAAATTAACAAAATTATCAAATTATTTCAACATTTTACAACATTCATAAATCATACTTATTATATTAATTATTTCCGCTGACGTTGACAATTTCAATATTTATAATTTGTATTTTGATGTAGATAAACAAACATTTTATAAATATTGTATTTTAGCTTGAAATATTGTTAATGCTGATTTTCAGTGTTTTTCTCATTTATTTTAAATTTTACAAAATTATTTAAATTATAATTTGATAACAAAATGTAAAATTTTAACATTTTTAACGGCAAACACAAATTAAAAATATATCAAAATATAAAGATAAATATTTTGCATAAAATATTAAAATATTTATCTAATGATCTCGTTATGGTTACAAATATTTGTCTTACATGTTCTGATGTGTACAAGTTTCCTGTGAGCCCCATATTGACATTTTCACATTTAATTGTGACAAAGGTGCAATGATAAAATGTCAAATGCACAAATCAAACTGATAAATTAGATTAGATTTAACACAATAAAAATTAAATTGTAAAGGAATTTTGTATGATTTTATGAAATATTTGATCGGTGCAGGGCCTAATTGACACGTAATTTTAATTGATCCTATTGCAGTTCACTGTGCTGGTTCATGTAATGGTGGATGTGCTGGGGAATGTGCTAGTGAATGTGATGGATATATCTGCCTTATCAATTTATTATTAATGCTAATAATAATAATAAATAATAATAATAATAAAAATTTTAAATGACCCCGCTACATTCAGACCGATCCTAAAATGCTTTTCCCGAGAATTATGAGTTATCGTATCAGCTCAGAAGTCGTTTTGGATTCTTTGATTTCCATTTACCGGACAATTGAAAACGCCGAATTCAACGCTAATAATCTAATTAACTCCAGGATGCCATTCGACACGAAATGGGCATCAAATCAAGCAGTGAAATCATGAAAATCTCTCAGAATGTCGACCAAATCGAAGAGATGCAAACGAATGTTCAACTGCTTGAATGCACTATCAGAGAAATATCCGAGGAATCCAATCGAGTTGACAATTGCATTGAGACCGAGGATGGAAAGCATTCAAAATTGAAAGTGAAATCAGGTTGGTGGAATCCTGTACGTGATGAATCATTTATAGGAAATCCTTCACAAGCTGCAAATGGAAATCCGAGATGAAACAAATTGCTCAAATGCTATTACGAAGGAGATTTCGCTCCTAGTTGCCAAGAGGAGTGAATACGAGGAGAAAGGGTGATAATCCATATTTTACCTGTTTTACCATATTTCTAATCTCGGATCATTTTCTAATTTCATTCATTTTTAAAATATTTTTCGTATGAGTAATTTAGATTAATAAATAGATTAATAAATAGATTAATAAATAGATTAGTAAATAAATTAATAAATAAATTAATAAATAAATTAATAAATAAATTAATAAATAAATTAATAAATAAATTAATAAATAAATAGATTATTAAATTAATCACGATAATTAAGTAAGATAACTCATCTATTTTTTATTTATTTATGATTTCATATTGATTTGCTTGAGATATTCCTATCGACTCGGTTTCCTAGGTACTCGGACACAATCAATCAGATCGAGGATTTCCAAGAGAAATTAGTGAGAAAGCGAGCAGCAATTGCAGCAATCGAAATTGGAAATGGAAGAATTTAAACAAACGACCCGATCGATGGAGCTCGAGATTGATGACGTGAAATTCCATTTGCAGAAAATATTTGCCGATGTTTATAATATTGTAATTGGTTTATTTGTATTTTTATTTATTGATGACGTTACGGATGGAAATTTTGGCGCGATTTCATTGGCTCGCCACTTTGATTTTATTTTGCCGCATCCTAAATTCGATAATATTTGCCCTTATTCGATTATTTTTTATCAATATTTTATTGATTATTTCATTAATAATCTACATTTTACCAATTTTATTATTGAATATTTTTATCCATATTTTATTGATTCATTTTATCCATATTTTTATTGATTATTTTATTAATAATTTTATTGATTATTTTATCAATTTTTTATTAATTATTGAGCGATTGAGGAAACCGATCGTAATCATCACTGGGAAATTATATTGTAAAAGCAGGTTAGGAAGTGTAAACAATTGGTTAAAGTTGTCGGGATATCGGTGCAACCTTCAAATTGATGTGCTAAAGTTTACGAGTTATTTAAAACGCAACAGTTTTGCTTTGGAATATTTAGAAAGGAATAATTAAAGTACGAAATAAAAAAGGATATTTTCTGTTGAATATGCAAAAAATGAATCCAATGATGGCCTGAAAATGAAAGCATGAAGATGTAAATGCGTTTTAAAGAATTATTTTGAAGAAAATCGAGTAGAATGCAGGATGAAATTAAATTATACTCCAAATAAAGCCTGGTAAAGCAAAATTATTTACAATAAAAATAGGTTGAACATGAACAAGAGCTAAGAGATCAAATTCCTGTTAAATGCGAACATGTGAAGGTTTTCAAATCAAATATACTAAACCATATGAAAATATGGAGACAATAAATGTTTGGAAAATGAAGCTTCAGAGTAGAACGGAAGAGAATATTTCAGCGTAATTATAATGAAATTAAAACAATTCCGAGTAGATCAGATGGGATTGTGATGGGAAGGAATAGTTGGCGACGAGTTCGAGAAATAAAAAGTAAAAGATGGCAGCAACAATAATCGAAAGAGATGAAATATCGCGACAAAAGTAGAACTAGCAGAATTGACAAGTTAGAAACCAAAAAACTAAAAAGATAAACGGAAATTAAACTGGAGTAGCAGGAAGGACAATTCACCAAATTACCCGATATTAATCCAATAAGTAGTTGTAATTCATACCTGAGAAAATGTGACTGAATTCAGACAGCTAGTATTTACATCTGTATAAAATAGTAATATTACTATTCAAATATCATTTATGTTGGGGCACTACTCGGACTCACCTCTACAATTTCACTTTCCGCCTAGGAGATGATGGTCTACTTTGTCTGTTTTATCCATTCCCCTGGTAACTCCGAGCGGTACCCCGCACAACTTATATTCCAGCATAGTACCCGTGAATTACTTCACGTTGGTAATGTACTATGTCGGCGAGACGCCAGTAAGCAGGTGAGCCCCTACCTTCAGACTACTCCTTACTGAGGCCTCGACTTCCTTCCCTTGACTGCCGATAGAAGGACTTACGTCTACTCATATCATCAGACCGTTCGTTCAAACTAACAACCAGGACTTAGAAGGTACTTATAGATCCTGTAAGGATTTTCACGGATATTAATTAGAATAACTAAAATCTATGTCATAAACTTAAAAAACAAATAATGAGAACATTAGCAACAAACATGATTTATTTCCTCACAATGGGATAAAACGTTGATAATTTACACCGCACAGTTATACATGAATGACGAGAAAAATAAGAAAAGAAACATTGATATTCGTCTTTCGAAGCGGGTTGAACGGACAGAGGGTTCTCATTTTTCCCACTCAGTGTCGGCCAACAACTCTTCTAAATCAAAGAATTCGGAGGCATTTTCCTCCCAGGTCACTCCAGCGGCGGAGATAATTCGCCCTGGGACCCCGAGGGTCAGATCAATTGTCGTCGGAGGGTGCTGAACACTAATAGGATTCTCCGCTGGCTGTTCGTTGTGCTTGGCGGCCGCGCGCTCTCGCTGTTTTCTCTTGCGATCGGCTCTCGACAATTGCCGTCGCTTGGGTTTTGGTGCCACCTGGCTAATCGGAGGTGCCGCCGAGGTAGAGGTACCAGCGATTGGCACCTTACTGATCTTGGGGAAAACGATATCTGGATGCCCGGGGGAGAGGTCGGCTTCAACACATTCCCGACAAGACTTCTTGGTCGGAGGTGACGACTTAAACGAGGTGTCGTGATGTATCGGGAAAACATTGTCCGCTTCGTGAATGGGTATACTGACTAATTGCCTCGTAGTTGCTGCTTGTAAATATACTTTGTGGAGCGCTTCGGATTGCTCCTTTATCAAGCTCCGCTGGGAACGGCTCTCAGAAATCAGGGCATCCCGACAGTGCTCACTGCGATATAATTTCTTTCGAACCTCCTTCATTTGCACTGGGCTGAACCATGTGCCTTCCAGTTCGTCGATCTTCTTCTTGTATCGACCGATCTGGGCCTGTAGATCCTTGATAATGGAGTTTTTATCGGCGCAGGAGAAACAAGGACGTAATGCGGGTCGATTATTCGGCAGCATGACAGTCAGCTAGAAAAGAAAAGAGAAATTTTTATACAAATATACAGCATTTCTGAAGACATCACTCTACCCTACAGATCATTTATTCATATTTAATACTTACAACAAAATAAGGAGACCATACTGACAAGTAAGGAATTTACAATCTCAGGTAATTAATTTGTTACTGCTAGATTTATTACATAATTTTATTTACATAGTTATGCATGATTGTATCGACAAATGCAAAATCCGGGATCATGGTGACAATCATGCTATTACTAAATCCAACGCACACCGAATTCCTCCCTAAACCCTCAATTCATTATTTAGACCTCGACCCAAGACTATTATAGTTAACATAATTCGAGACGAATTATTTCCCCAACCGGCATTTCCTTCTCCCAGTTAATATCTTTCATGCCGAGGATCTAAATATACGCAGGCAGTTTATTTGTTATTATTGTGGTCTAAAAACGTGAACATTACAAAAATAGTTTGCAGTAGAAAGTTGACCCAAGTCGACTAGCGGATTAATTTGTCACTCATTGTCAGTGTCGCGAGACACTTTCGCACCAGATAAAGTCAGTGATTTATTGGTCGGTTCGGTGTACTGCACGGTGATGGTTATCGATCCTACTCACTGGCTGCTGTCTACCTAACAATTCATGTCGCACATATATTACAACAAATACGCTCGCTGATAATGATAAGCTGGTAATCCTGTGCTATTCTCATGGATACTTATCTGTCTCTACTGTCGATATCAATTGTATTTCACATTCAGACATGGTAATTGGATGAGATTTTACCGGGTGACAATATCTGAAAAAATTATGTGGTTGTCCGTTCATCTCCGTTTACTCGCTTTTACCTGCAGAATTTGGATTTACGACTATGAGGCTTTCTCTAAAGTTGGATATATTCTACGACAGGGGATCGGATTACTTATCTGAAGGATGACCATGAATCTTGCTCCAACGGCTAATTTTCGGACATATTTTGTAAGTAATATATTTTGGTTAACTAACGTTTTCAAAAAATAAAGTGTTATTACATTGGAAGTCTTGTGTTTTGATTTTCTCTTATAAGTTGTTTATGATACCCCGTCAGGTAATTATCGGATATTGAAGTAAAAATTCTCGTACTAAGATGATTTTTTCGGAAGAATCAAGTAGATGGTTGACTCTCAAGATGTGATGCGGATTACAGAGCTCGAATTTCTAGATTTCGGTCGCCTGAACTAGTGCTAAGAATCAGACTTATGATGGATAACAGTTTTCCAGATACGAAAAATTGGTGGTGGCTGCCTCAATCACTGTGAATCATGAACGTAGCTAAATTTTCTAATTGAAATCTCTCATATATCTATGGTCCACTGTTTCATCTAAGTTAGGAACCTTCAGTGACGGACCCGTGAGGAAGCCCCCACTTTTCGGCCCAAGTCAGCTGCGTGATTGAAACGTTTCATGTCCACCGGCTGAGCTCCCGAAGGCCCCTCACACCATGACATGAAACGCCTCAACTCCACGTTTCTCATAAAATGCACAATCATAAAATTATAGACTTTCCGACTAATTCATAAATATATCTAAAACAACGCATTTATCATTAAAACATTTATTTAATCATTAAAATCATATGAAAATATTAATAGGGATCAACCGAAAAGAAAATCATAATTCATTTAAATTTACTTTTACAAACATCTCATGATTACTAATACTTTTAAACAAAAATCTGCTTACGTATCGCTTGTAGTGTTATCGGCTGAGTCGGAAATAGATTCGGTACTTTCTCAGTAATTAGTTGTCTCGATTTCGATCTCTGAATGCTCCTAGAAAATGATTTTGATTGTTGATTATCCTTGTCGGTTATGGTAGGTCTGTAGAATGTTTAGATTAACAGTCGTATTTAAAAGTACTCTTACCTGTAGAATGTTTAGATTAACAGTAATTTTATGATTTTTGTGCGTGTTTATATATTAATTTTCTGTGTGTGCGGACCAATCAGAATTGAGTACCGCTTAATTTTGTTGCTTTAATTTATTTTTCTTGTTTTTGGTTATTTCTTCCTATTTTCTTTATTTTTATTATATTTTCTATTTATTTCTTTAATTTCCTTATTATTTATTGAATTTTACGTTATTTTATCCGTCCTTTTATTGTCCTATTTTAATTTTCTATTTTTATTTTTGTTTTAATTCTTATTTCCTAATTATTGTTTTTCTTATATCTTATTCTATTTTATTCGTAATTTGTTTATTTTATTTTGTTTTTCTTTAGCCTCTTGCTTATTTTATTTTCCTAATTTCCCATATTGATTTTCCGACTCAGCCCAACATTTATTAAATCAATTTATTATATTAATATCGATTCAATTAGTTATATATTCATGAAATTATATTTGTGCTAGATTTTATGTATTAACTTTTATGTTTTCATCATTTTTAATTATCCCCTTGACCTCTCCCTTCTTTATCCTGCAGTTGACAGCGGCCCCGTTGAGAAATGATTTCAATAATCATTTATCTAAATCAGAATCTCGATAAATATGCGGAAAACTATTATTCTATATCTGATTACCTAAATTTTATAGAATCTGCAAGAATTGGAATATTATAAATTCTATATAAAATCAAATGATATTTCTGTCGCAACTAATGGCAAATTTATATCGGGATATCAATTAAAAACCCCAAAAATAATAATGTACTTGCAATCATTTAAAAGATTTATTTACAAAACTTAATCTCTGCAATTAACTCAATGGCGTCTTCATTTTTAAATTTTTCTTGTTAACCTTGGATTTGTATTTTCCCATTAAAATTTGACATGTAATTGCCTGTGAGATGATTAATTGTTCCAGTTAGGCCTTAATATTTCATCGTTTTTAATAGCAACTGAATGCCGAGCAGAATTTCACAATTCATAACTGATCGAATTCAGCTTACAATTTATTCAATATAGATTATATAAGATTTATAGAGATTTCGATAAGACTATTTTATGGCAAAATTCCACAATAATTTTATTCCATCGATAGCACATTTTTAACTGCTTCCTTAGCATCACTTTCTCGCTAATCTTGGCTGTTATTTGTATAATTTCATGTATTTTTCATACATACATTTTATATAAAACTGACTTGATAACCAAATCCTCTCATCTTTTGTATATTATAATATTATAATGATTATTGTATTATCATTTAATAATCAATATTTTATATGATATAAAATGTTTGGCAATCGCTATTGGAGCTAATATTAATTGTGGATGATATAATGACAATAATGGCAAATGACCACCATACTTTCAAAATAGACTTGGACTTTTTTTTACTTCTCATTTAAGTTCCCAGACTTAGTCAAAGATGAAATTCGTCAAGAAATCACGGATTTTAATTTCGAATATCTGCTAAATTACGATGGTCATTTGCGACCTTATATATCAAACTTGATATCTGTTATTGAAGAGAAGACCCAAATCAGGCGAGAGGAATTGCAGGAACACATAAAACAAAGCGAAGATTTAAAAAGGAACGCTGAAGTTTTGGTATGGGTAAATTGATATAAACCGAAGTTATTTAGTTCATAGAAAAGTGATATAAAATTGTTGGAATTCGAGAATCGAATAGCTGTCAAGAATTTGAATGAAAATGAGACGATTTGCCTGACATTGCAGGAGGAATCTGCGGAACATTGTAAAGCCATTCAGAATTTAACGGATCAAGTTGGTCATCATCGCGATCTCAATGATTACATGGATCAGAAACTCATCGAGATAAAGGTAGGGTTCAAGAATCAATAAGTCCTAAAGATGTAGAGATTTAGAAGCGATTCGAGGAAGAGAAAAGTACATTTGAGGAAGCAAGTCAATTCTATGAAGTTGATATTGATTTGAAGCAAGATTGTGCTGACATTCGACTGCAAAGCCTCCAGGAAAGTCATGATTTTAGAGTATCAGTAATGAAAGGGAATACGGCATTATTTGAAGGAGAAAAAGAAAATAGTAAATCATTTGAAGCTGGCTTAGAAAAGCGCAAAAGAGAACTGATGAAACATTTTACCAAGGAACTTGCAGTAATCGATGAAAAGTTTAAATTTTGATCTTGTTATTGATGTTACTTTGTTATAATACATGTTTTTATTTTTGTTATTTTATCATTTACTGAAGCCTTTTTTAATTTATTCACTCAGATTTATTTACAACCTTTTTAATTAAAAATTATATATATAATGTTTATTTAGGTGGTTAATTGTGAGCAATTTAATGAGATCATGATGTAAATGTTTTGGAAATAGAAATGTGCTGCTATCTAGTCAAAGTTTATATAAAAGAAAAGCTGGCAAACAAAATAATATAATAAAAGTTTTTTACATAAAATTCTTAATTTCTATTTTAAATATATCATTAATAAACTACTGATAAATTGTCAATATTATATATTGATTTTATTATATAAGAATTTATAGTGGCAAATAAACATTTAGAGTTAGGAATTAGATATGTACACAACCACAATAAGATAACGATTGCATATCGTAATTATAAATGAAAAGTTACAAGTAATAATTTAACACCACACTTCGTCGATATTTGAATTCAGAGGGTTAGATTTACTTTAGAAACGCTCTATGAGTAATATAACTATTTTTTGTTGTGTCGTGTAATAATAAAAATAATAATATTAATTACATCAGATGATAGAGGAGAATGACAATAATTATTACTATAATGTACAGTCATACATTTTATTTATTTTTAAACAAGGTTTCGCGACACCTTGTTATTTCATTGAGGGTAAGTCGTAATGGCAAAGGAATAAAATATACTATATAGCGATAATTTACTATGGTAAATTATCGCTATATAAAAATTGACAATACGAAAAAAAAATCAAGAACTCCATGAAAATATACGACTGAAAGAAACCAAAAAATAACGATAGAAACAGCTTTAAAATAAAATCTACCAGACTAAAAACGAATAAAAGACGAAGATCCTAATAAATAGCCGAAATAAAAGAAAGCAAAAGATATCCGAAAACAAAATATTCTTCGAATTTGCCTATATCCTAAACTAAAGAAAACCAAAATACCCTTCGGGTTAACTTATACCTGAAAACAAAATATCCTTCGGATCAATCTATATTCAGAATCCCTTCGGATTAATTTATATCCGAAACCAAAATATCGTTCGGGTCAATCTTAATCAAAATAAAAAAACAGAAAAATAATATTATTGAAATATGTCTCGCAATCTCCCTTCAGAAAACCTTTCCAACAATCTACCGAAATGATTTACAATTCTTCAAGTATTCTGATGATAATTTCCCTGTTGCTTCCAATGCCTCGTACAGTCCATCACCGGAAACTGCACAACATGCTTGCAGGTGCCATTTGTGAGTGCGCTCCAGTTTCGATAATTCTAACCCTTCCACAATTCTACTTGGTGACATGGCATTTGGTAAAAAAAACATTAGGATGCTTCGAGGATCAGATTGAGATAACTCGTTTAGCAATTTGTATAATCTACTCAAAAGTATTCCCATTAAATACAATAATGAAATCAAACAATAATGTCTCCATAACTGTCGAATCGTTTCTTGACCTCCCACATCCAAAATTGTGAATTTCAAACCTTTCCCAATTGAAACTTCCTCCACATTGAATCCGATTGTTGGAATCGTTGTCACAGTTTCATTGAGTTTCAATTTGTATAGAATTGTGGTTTTACCAGCAGCATCCAATCCCAACATTAGGATTCTTCGAGGATCAGATTGAGATAACTCGTTTAGTAATTTGTATAATCTACTCAAAAGTATTCCCATTTAATACAATAATGAAATCGAATAATAAAAATCATAGAAAATATTGAATATTTATAGTGATTCTGAATTGCATCAAATTCTCCACCGTGGATTGAATGACAACGCGTTTCTAAAAATAGTAACAGAAATTTCAACATTTTCTGATTGGTCATTAGAATAATTAATGCCAATCTATCACAGACTTAAACCAAAGGTTGATGACGATTTATTATTATTATTATTATTATTATTATTATTATTATTATTATTATTATTATTATTATTATTATTATTATTATTATTATTATTATTATTATTATTATTATTATTATTATTATTATTATTATTATTATTATTATTATTATTATTATTATTATTATTATTATTATTATTATTATTATTATTATTATTATTATTATTATTAATTTTATTATTATTATTATTATTATTTTTATTATTTTTATTATTATTATTATTATTATTAAAATTATTGGATTTAATTACAAAATTTACCGATGTCGTTTATTATTTCCAAATTTAATTTAAACTTAAAAACAAATATTATTTTATAAGACAATTTGAATAATTTTAAATGTCTTGACAATAGTGTCAGTTGAAGATATGATGAAGGTAAAAATGCTATCAAACTATTAACCTACCGGCAGATATTAATAAAATTTAAAGATTTTCAAAAATCATTCAAATGAATATTTCAGTAGCAAACATCATCAGGCCCAGTGCTCGAAGTGAGGCGGGATAGCCGGGATATTATCCCGGCATTGATTATGTAGGCGGAATTGCATCCCGGCACTTCATTTCATATAATCTATAGGTTTATCCCGGTACTTATTTCATTTTATAGGCACACAAATACTGTAATTAAATGTTGAATAAAAGCACGTAGAAAGTTAAGTGAATTTGCAGTTTTTTTGAGGTAATGTGAGAAAATGGGCTATTACCAAAAGGACTATCAGAGTAAGACGTTGACGCTTTATATTTGAAACAAAATTTCCGATTATTTATCAGACAAATTTACACATGCAAAAAATCTCTGTCATTTTGCTTGGTTAAAAATGAGAATCCCGCAGGGATTTACCCACCCCCCAAAATTGTTTGACACCCCCCCCCCACATTAAAACAGGTACACCCCCTGAAACTTATGATGAAATGAGTGGACACCCCCCCCCCAAAAAAAAAAATTTGTTGGACACCCCCCAAAGTTTTGCAACACCCCCAACTGAAAATTTCTGCATAAAAGCCTGGAATCCCGGGTGCCACAGCATGCCTATCCCGGCACATATTTTGTTCCACTTCGACCACTGATCAGGCCAATAATAGAAGCAAATTTCTTGGCTCATTGTTATTTATAATTCAGTTGCAAAAACAGCCAAATCCATAATAATTAAAAAAAAAAAAATAAACACGAGAAAAATTAAATAAAAAAAACAAAAATAAGAAAAACTATATGCGTAAGCAGTTTCACAAGAAACATATTTTAATACAGAAAAACACAAAAGTATCTCTTAAAAACAGACTAAAATAGCAAAAATTTATCTGATTAGCCAAATGGTAACATTGATATTAAAGGCGATTGTTCAATCAAACAGGAAAATAGAAAAAATAATAAAATAAATTTTGAAAATCAAAAATTTAAACTTACACAAGTAAAATGGACGAATCCAATTGATTGGAATTTATTTAAATTAATCGAAACGCGATTGCTCCTGATTGGGTGAGCAAACCAACAAAAAATGATATAAACCAATGTCTCGGCAGAATTTTTTATCATGTTTTTGCTTTATAAAATGTTGAATTAATTCAAGCTACATTTTCTATGTTGAATATTACTAGCTTTACAAAAACCCATTACAATCTTTCTTTTTCGACAGATTGCTGTTACAGAGGTCGACCGAGAATTCTAGTAATAATAGTAATAATAATAATAATAATAATAATAATAATAATAATAATAATAATAATAATAATAATAATAATAATAATAATAATAATAATAATAATAATAATAATAATAATAATAATAATAATAATAATAATAATAATAATAATAATAATTATCAATAATAATAATTATCAATTTATTTTTTAAGTCTGGGATAGAATGACATTAATTATTCTCAGAGCCGGATCTATGGGGGTGCAAAGGATGCGATGCACCCGGGCCCCCTCTCAAAAGGGCCCCGCCAAACACTTTTATCTTTCCACTTTTTTTTATTTATATTTTTAAAAAAATTGCACTCATTTTCCATTTTTTATAATTTTTTTTTTGACAAAAAATAAAAAAAAGATAAAATTATTTTTCCAAAAAAGACATTACTTTTTTTCGAAAATGGTTGTTGTAATATTTCTGCAGCTGTTTGAAAATATAGCAAAGAAAATTCTTCGATTCAATGTTTAATGGGTAGGGAAATTTTTAAATTAGATCTAGCATCACTGTTTGTTGCAAATACGTCAAAATTAAATTATTCCGCCATTTTCAAACAGCAAAACGCAAAAATGTAAATGTGCGTCTGTTTTTTTTACTAAAAATAATTAATTTAAAAAGTGATTTATATTAAAATTATAAAATTACTTGTATTTTTTTTTAAATATTTGTGCAAAACGTTTATTTGATTTGTATTTTTTATATGTACATAAATATTTGTTTTTGAATAGAAGTTTTATATTAATATATTATTTTGTTTGACAACAGCCACAATGTAAGTGTGACCTTTTTTTTCTAGAAGAAATAATTAATTTAAAAGCAATATTGGTATATTTCTTTTTAGAAAAGTGTTTCCGAACAATGGATATCAATTTTATATATCAATATATATGAAGATTTTAAAATATATTGTAAATGATCCATTTATCTACATTTATCTACTTTAACTGAAAACTGTCAAATTACTGAAAAACTACTAAAAAATATACATTTATTTTTGAATAATTTTTGAATAGACTTTTTATATTTTATAAACAACAACCAAAATGTAAGTGTTTCTTTTTTATTAGAAATAATTTATGTATTTAAAATTTTATATATATATATATATATATTTATTTATATTTATACATATTTATATTAAAACTATAAAAATATTTATACATATTTCTTTTTTTAGAAAATATCCCTGGAAAACTACTAATGTATATTAGATTTATAAATATACTAATTTTTGAATAAATTTTGAATAGTAATTTTAAATTATTTTGCAAACAACCAAAATGTAAGTGTGAGCCTTTTTTACTAGAAATAATGAATTTAAAATATTATTATTTTTCTTTTTAGAAAATTTGTTTTAGCATTGGGATATCAATTTTATATATCAATATATGTGAAGATTTTAAAATATATTCTAAATGATCCATTGTGAGCCTTTTTTACTAGGACTAGGACTATTATAAAATAATTTAAAATTATTTATATTTTACAATCTAAACAACAAAATTATGAAAAGGACTTACTTGTCAGGAGCAGAGAAACGGAAAATATCAGAACGCAAGCAAATCGAAGACAAAAAGCAGCGTTTCAGTTTGAAATCGTGGTGTCAAAAAAGTTTAGTTCAAGAACCACAATCAAATTCGGTTCCAGTAAGAAACGATGAAACAGAAACTCAAAATATTATATCTGTGGATGAATATGAAAATAACAATCATACCATAATAGATTTACCGTCACCGATTAGTATTTCTGTTGAAAAAAACAAAAATCCTACCACAGACGATTTGGCGACTAGTACCGTGAATGATTATTTGTCAGATAATGAACTTCTGGTATCTCCATATGAAGGCAATAATAATAATGTTAGTTTAGATGTAAATACGTTTAGTACTGATCTGAATGATTGGGCATTTCCGACATCTTCTGTTTTTAGATCTGCCGTTATTAAGTTAGGCCCAAAACAGATAAGTCTTAAAAACTTTCCAAAGAGTAGTAATGGAAGATCATTTTCCAGTCATTATTTTATGAGAACGTTAGTAAATGGTGAGAAACAAAAACGAACTTGGCTTCTTTATTCGACCGTTAGAAATGAAGTGTTTTGCTTTTGTTGTTTCTTGTTTGGAACTGAATCAGAAAAAGAAAATCGTTTCATTAAAGGATACAATAAGTGGCAAAAATTATCAGATATTATCCAAAAGCATGAAACTGGAAGTTTTCATATAAATTGTTTCCTGAAATGGAAAAAATTAGAAGATAATTTAAAAAATGATAGCACAATTGATCAGCTTCTAATTTCATCAATAAATAAGAGGAAACAAGAACTTATTCAGATTCAAAGCAGAATTTTAGATGCTATTATCTTTTTGGCCGAACATAATTTAGCTTTTAGAGGTACTAGCGAAACATTGGAAGTCCGAAAAATGGTAATGTTTTAGGTTTAATTGAATTTTTAGCCAAATATGATACGATACTGAACGATCATCTTGAAAAAATTAAATCTAAAAAAATACATATCCACTACCTTTCTAAGACTATTCAAAATCAGTTTATTGTATTACTGGCTAATGAGATATCTAAAAAAATAATTTCAAAAGTCAAAGAGTCCAAATATTTCAGTATTCAAGTAGATTGTATATATATCCCATAAAGAACAAAGTACATTAATTTTAAGATACGTTTTTCAGGATCTCGAAGAAAAACAGTATAAAATAAATGAAAGTTTTTTATGTTTTCTAGAGGCTTCTGACACAACAGGAGAAGGACTAACTAAATTAATATTATGTGAGCTCGAAAGAAATGGTATTGAAATTCAAAATTGCAGAGGACAAGCTTATGATAATGGTGCAAACATGAAAGGCAAATACAAAGGAGTCCAAGCAAGAATATGTGATTTAAATCATCTTGCGTTATATGTTCCTTGTTTAGCCCATAACTTTAATTTGCTTTTATGCGATGCTGCTTCATCCTCTCTACAGTGTAAGAACTTATTTGGAAATTTACAACGTCTTTATACACTGTTTGCTTCATCCACTAAAAGTTGGGAAATTTTAATAAAATACGTACATATAACATTAAAACCTTTGAGTGAAACTCGTTGGGAGGCCAGAACAGAGTCAGTAAAACCTGTAGTATCTCAATTGCCGCTAATACGTGAAGCTTTAGAAGAACTAGCAGCAACATCAAATGATTCAAAAACAGTTTTAGAAGCCAATGCTATACTAGATTATATCGTAACAATGCCATTTCTTGTATCATTAATTGTATGGAAAAATATTCTAATTGATATCAATAAAATAAATAAAATGCTACAAGCAGAAGCAGTAGTTCTGAGTGCAGCTATTGGTTTGGTTGATGCAGTGTTAATAAAACTACAAAACTACCGTTCATCAATTTTCGAGGAAGCTGTTAAAGAAGCTCAAATCATTGCAGAAACACTAAAGGTTTCAACAGATTTTCCGGTGATTCGATTGCGCAAAAGGAAACGGTTATTTGATGAAATTTGTAGCGATGAAATGCCAGCTGATCCAGTTTTAAATTTTAAGATTTCATTTTTTCTTCCATTAATAGACATTTGCAGCAAATTTAATTTTTTACTTAATTTAAAAAATATATCAGACGTGCAATTACAAGATTCTTGTAAAGAATTTATATCATTTTATACTGGAGATGTATCCACTGATTTAATTTCGGAAATTCTTTTGATAAAAACTTTTATTCCAGCAGAATTCGACAGCAAAAATCTTTTGGATGTTTTAAATTTTTTAACACCACAATATTCTGATATATTTCCTAATTTTATAATTGCGTTGCGTATATTTTTAACCTTTTCTGTAACTGTTGCTAGCGCAGAGAGATCATTCAGTAAGTTGAAGCTAATTAAAACTTACCTTCGTTCTACTATGGCTCAAGAAAGATTATCGTCATTGGCGTTATTGTCGATCGAAGTAGATGAAGCAAAATCAATAAATTTTAGTCAATTGATATCTGTTTTTGCGAAAGAAAAGGCAAGGAGGCTTAAATAAGAGTTATGTTTTTCGTATTTTTATTTTGGATTTTTATCTTAAATAAATTTCTATACTATTTACAAAAGTTCAACAAGTTGCAAATGAATTTTAAGTGCAATTTTTTTTATGTTTTTTTTTCGTTATATATTTTTTTGTTGTTTAATTATATTAATATAAATAAATAATTATTTTTTCTCTTAAAAGCTAATTATATTTAAAAAAAATCAAGTATTTTTTTAATAGCTGTGAATAATAAAAGTAAATAAATAAATCATGTTATTGTATTAATTAAAACTTATTGTTATTTTATTTTATTAGAAGAATAATTTTTTTTAAATGAATGGAAGAGGGCCCCAAAATCAAAATCGCTTCTTGCACCTGGGCCCCCAAGTGGCTAGATCCAACGCTGATTATTCTAAATGACCAATCAGAAAATATTGAAATTTCTGTTACTGTTTTTAGAAACGATAGACCTGCGACTTGATGAAGTTTGGAATCTCGCCAAATGATGGACTGAACTTGGTGACGCTGCTCAGTATCGACTTTATATATAAATCAACAGACCCAATACAAACCAGTAGGAAAACTGAAGTAAGTTAATAAATATGTTGGATTGTTGAGTTGGTGATGAATTTAAATGTTTACTCTGACTCCAAGCGTGTCTTTATACGATGCACAAATAACACTTGACAACAGAAATCTTTATTGATAATCACAAATAAACTTTCACTTTACACTGACAATCAAATCAACACTCTGCTTGGTGACTATACAATGTTTATTACAACACATAGTGAAGAATAGCACTTGCGTATAACGCCGGATTAAAAGATCACAAATTACTGATTGGTTTATCAACTGGTACTTTGAGCTGGTTGTTTTCTTTGACCTTCTTCACAAATTTATTCAAATACTCAAGTAACTTCTTTTCGTTTAATTTTTCAACTAATTATTTTATTTAAATCTTCTCCAACAATTATTTTTCACAATTATTTTCTTTACAATTCGTTTTCACAATCGTTTTTCCAACAACGTTTCGTCCGACGTTATCTAAATTTTCTCAAATAATTTTATCTCCCAAAATGTTTCTAAAATTTATTTCTATACTTGCCTCTCAAATTGTCTCTCAAATTAACTGAATTTGTGCCCCCCAGTTTCCTTTTATATAGTTATTTCATTTGTGGCACTGGCGACAGATTCTGTTTTCCATTTTTTTTTCATCTACGTCAGCCTTATCTCTGACAGATATCAAAATATTTTTCCATTTTCCTTTTTTGTTAAGCCGCCTTCTCCCGACAATTTCATTATCTTTGAAAAGCTATCAAGATACGGCTTTTTACCTTATTTTGTTTTTCTGGAATTTGGAATTCCATCTTCATAATGAACTGTGACTTTTGTTTAAATTTCTTGTTTGTTTCCTTTTATTTGATTTATCTTTCTCCTTTTTAATTTCTTTTTACTTACGTTTTCTTTTCTGAGTTCCCATAGATCGTCCCGTTTGTTATGACGATCTTCCTCCAGGTAATTTATTTATTTATTATGTCATTTTTCATTTAGGTATCCTCAATAAATAGAAAACTTATAGTTCTAATAAAAATGAAAGAAGACAAAATAAATTACAACAAAAATTATTATTATATTATTAATATTATATTATTATTACTATTTTATTAAAGTTATTATTTTTCATCAATATAAATTCTCTATGGCATCCACAAGGAGGTCGTCGAAGTTGAAGAGGACATCATCATTCATGTCAATATATTTTTGCTATTGTTGAGGTCTGTAAATTAAAATTAAAAATTTAAATAAAATTTAGGATAATAATTCAAATGGAAAGTAAGCGAGGAAAAAAGGCAAATAAAAGCGGGATCGTGCACAGAATCAATAGTAAAGGAAAGTGTGATGGAAACAGTATTAGAAAATGCAAAAAGCAATTACGAAAGGCGAGAATCCGGAAATCGGAGAAAAATCAATAAATGGAAAAATCATCGAAATCGAATGGGAAAAACGGGACAGGTATAGATTAGCTAATGGTCAACAAGATGATGGTTAGGGATTTATCAGAAAAGGGTTAGGAAGGGTCGAAAAACATTCAAACGTATGAAAACAGAAAACGTTAATTAATTAATTAATTGGCTAATGGAAAACCCGAGCTAATGGGAAACCCGAGCCAATGGAGAACCCGAGAGATAAAGGAAACCCGAGCTGGGTAAACAAGAAGAAAGGCAAATAAAAGGAAGATTTGGGCCCATTAGCTTGACACAATGATTAATAGGAAAAGAGTAAGGAGAAGATAGCGCGCGTAGGAAGACCGGTAGGGCCATTAATTATCTGGATTCGTTGGACCATTATGGGTGACAGCCGAAGCAAACACGTAGGAGAAAATGTCAAACGAAAGATTGGCTCGGCAATAACCATTTGTCATCCTGATTTCGAGGAGTATATAAGCAAAGGGAAAATCAGAGAAAATCGGCTCTTTCCCTCTTTCCTCACTGTCATCTTTATATATATTGTATCATTTCTCGCCATATCCTCAACCTTTTGCTGTAAAATGAATGTAGGTGCTCCCGTTGCTGCTCCTTCTTCTTCAAGTGGTCTTTGGTTGGCTAGTTGATTTCCCGTTGTTTTGAAGCTTTGTTCGTGGATGCTTCGGTCATTCATTATTGCGATATCGATTTTTGCCTGAAACGGCCATTCTATTATTTCGTCGTGTTCCCCTTTACCTACAAGGAAAAAGATCGAAAAGTGTGTATCCAATCCGGTTCCATCTCCGTTAGGATATATCTTCATTTTCATTTTGTATCCGTTCTTCCACGAGAGGAAGGCGGGACTGGTTATTCTGGTATCTTCTCCGATTTTCGCTTTTCGTATCTTTTCTCTCACTCCCGTAATTTTCCATATGTATGGTGCGGTTGGTAGTATTTCATTGAGATTTATTTCGGTTATTTTTTGGTGTAGCACTTTGGCTTGCTCATTACTGATTTCCATTCGATTTATTTGCATTTTTATATTTGCTCGAGCTTGTTCGAAGGCTTCTCTTTCTTCTAATAGTTCTTTAACCAAAGCTTTCAATGATGTTATTTCTATCTCCATTTGTTGCACTTTCTCTTCACTTTCTTGTAACGCAGTTGACCACATTTCTGCGTGAGTTGTTACATTTTCTGTTAAATGGTGTGGTAGGTCTCCTCGGTGTAGTAGTTTCTGACAGCCCCATTTACCTAGTACACATATCATTCGTTTCTTTTCACATTCTTTTAGATGCTGGAGTAGGTAGATGTGAGCCCCATGAATCAGTATGAGTTATCGCGCATATATACCCCCCTCCCCCCCCTTGCTGATAAGTTATTGCGCGTTTGATCGATGAGTTATGGCGCATATATTGATTTTTAAGTGCAAAGTGCAAAATGTGCAAAATGTGCAAAATGTGTAAAAATTATTCAGGTGTGCTTTTCTTACATTAAAGATTTCACCCAGACATTGTCCACGAAAAAAGATTTGTTATTTGTCGACACAGATTAATTTATATGAAATCAACAAAAAGATTTCTTTTCAATATATATGTCACGTTTTTAAGGAATAATTTTTGGAACATTGGGAACCAAGTATATTTAGTCGAGACATCCTTAACAAAAAAGTTGCGTCTTGATTCAACTAAGAAGATTCCGAAATAAAATCCTCGAAAAGTTTCTTGGTTCTCCCAGGAATTAAGAAAAGGTAAAATCAATCGATAATTCTCAAAAATTCGGCTATGTCCGAATGTATTATGAATTATCACGGATTTTGATTGATGAGTTATTGCGCGTTTGATCGATGAGCTATCGCGCATATATACCCCCCACCCCCTACTGATGAGTTATTGCGCGTTTGATCGATGAGCTATCGCGCATATATACCCCCCACCCCCCTACTGATGAGTTATTGCGAGTTTTAATCGATGAGTTATTTCGCATATATTGATTTTTAAGTGCAAAGTGCAAAATGTGCAAAATGTGCAAAATTTAGTCAGATGTGCTTTTCTTACATTAAAGATTTCACCCAGACATTGTTCACGAAAAAGATTTGTTATTTGTCGACACAGATTATTTTATATGAAAATCAACGAAAAGATTTCTTTTCGATATAAATTTCACGTTTTTAAGGAATAATTTTTAGAACATTGGGAACCAAGTATATTTAGTCGAGACATCCTTAACAAAAAAGTTGCGTCTTGATTCAACTAAGGAGATTCCGAAATAAAATCCTCGAAAAGTTTCTTGGTTCTCCCAGGAATTAAGAAAAAGTAAAACCAATCGATAATTCTCAAAAATTCGGCTATGTCCGACGGACTTTGAAATATTTTCAACCATTCTATTTATGACAGTGCATCGTAAAATTTACATATTTTGATGGGACTTTCAGCTTTCTATAGTAGTTTTGAATGGAGATTTCAAATCTTTGTTCAAATGTATACTGTTATTGCGTCAACTATGAATATTTGTTTAAATAAACTCATTTGATTAATATATAGAGCCAATATAAATAGAGATATTAATACCAATGTTTTTGTTTTATATGTAATTAAAATCAGAGATCTCGAATCTTTGTTTTAAAAATTATTTTTCGCGCGCAATTTAAAAAATATTTACTATTTCTAATTAAATTTTCAAAACAATGAAACATTTATTAAAAAACTATTTGAAATATTTATACAATTCGTTGAGTAGAATGTTTACTGTTTGTTTTCTTTTGTAAGTAATACATTCTTGACATTGATATTGACAACATGAATCTTTTAGTAATTGAGTTTGCTTTTCATATCCATACATCATAAATTTATGGTGAAAAATAATGCGCTCTATGTTAATCCCAGTTGCCTGAAATATTTTGGCTGGTGCAATTTCCGGAGCATAATTTATAATTTCATCTTTGATTTCCGGATAAATCTCAAACACTTTATTAATTAGAATTTCTATTTGATAATCTAAACATAATTTTAAAAATTTAAGAATAAAATATATTTATTTACCGATTTCAGAAACTTGTGACATTGTAATAAATGAAACAAATGTTAAAGTGTACAATATTTATAGTTTTTGTGAACCAATCAAATCATTTACATCATTTATAATTTTGTTGACAATCCAATTATAATTTAGAGTTTTTAAACCAAGTACAACTATTTTTCCACTAGAAAACAAGTTTACACACAAGGGGTTATAAGATATGAGACGCAAACCCGGGAATATTTCTGGTTCATATACACATTTTGTTTTCTTTGACAAATATTGCAAATTAATTAGTTGTTTGATATCAATAGTAATTGTACAAGATTGAAGATGAACATCTTTAATATTATAATGTATGCTTTCAATAGGTTTTTTGCAACCCATTATTCGACATTTCCCTGTCTTGAAGAATATAATTGTATAATTATCAGTTTTATCTATTATTTGCTGAGGTTTACCATAAGGAAAATTCATATTTTGTATAACTTTTAATGAAACCCGTCCACGGTAATTAATATTTACTAACATTATTGAAAATAATGGATAACTCTAGGTAATTATATTGATTATTTTAAATTTTAAATATTATTATGACAACCAAATTATGATATCATAACAACACGATTTTTAAACAGAAACATTTATTTAATAAAAATAACATAAGATATTAACATACATAATTTCTTTGCAATTTTCCACTTACAATCTTCCATATAGGTAATATTGCTGTACTTGGCGCTATTTTATAACCTTGAATGCAAATTTTCATATTCCATTTAGCATTAGGTTTAAATGGGATTTGATTCTCGTCTTCATCATAAAATTTCGTTGATGGACCGCCTATGAATGAACCATTTTCATTAACTATAAGTTGCTTGTTGATTCGTCCAAATATTGTAGTAATCGCTTCTTGATCTTCTTGAGAGAATTCTTCAATCCAGTAATTGTAACTAGTTTTCAATAGTTCAACAGGAATCAACAAATTGTAATTGATCGGATTGACTAGTAAATGTATTTGATGCTCATGAAAAATATAAGTTGCTTTAAATAACGGTTGCTCATTCTTCATATTCAACATTTGAAATAATGATAAACTTTAAGTTCTATACACACACTGTCTCACATACATCTCTCATTTGTTCATTTTATCAACAAATCAAATACTTGTTACATTAACCAATCAAAATATGCATTAATCTTGCATATTAATTTCAAGATACATTCATTTTTACAATGAATGAATACATAATCGCCATTGTCAATGGTTTAATTTATAAAAGTGATGATCAAACAATAAATTGTTTATTAAAAATAATTTAAGAAGTAGAGCTTCGATGTACCATTGATTTCTCTTCTATTTTATCATCGGAAGGTAATCAGGAAAAAACATTCAAGGATGTCTTTGAATCGTTGTTTGAGGATGGTATATGTTGGTCTAAAGTCATCGTTAGCTTAATGTATGTCAGAAACATTCTTATTTTATGCCCAAATGAACATCCAAAATATATGAACTGGTCAGTGCAAGAAATTACAAAAATATACCCATGGATCAAAGAAAATGGTGACTGGAAATATATAAAAAAATTAGAGTTACATTTTTGGTTAAGAACTATGTTTAAACGTTTCATTATATTTTTTGTCAATTTAATAAAAATTTATAAACTTTGATAGTTAATTTAACTTGCATCAAATTCATATTTATTACTTACATATTAATAATAACATTCTAGATCAGCCTAGAATGTTCTAGAACATTCTAGAACATTCTAGTTGATTGGTAACAATAAATATTTAGATACAATAATTAGTTATTATTTAACTATGAACAAAATCTATGAATAAAAAGAATATTCTTAGTTATATAAAAAAATTCTAGAAGATTCTATTTGGTTGTTAACAATAGTTGCTTAGATAATTAACTATTGTTTTAATATTACATTTGAATTTCAATTAATCAATTAATTTTTATCTAACAAGTAAGATTTTATTTTGCTCTTGTTAAATATTTATTTTCTTTTCTTTCAGATATTATTCATTCAAAATAAAAGAAGAAGAATGCCAAATATTAAAAAACAAACGGTAAACTTTATTTATTTAATATATATATTAAGTTTTTCGTTTAGAAAATATGTTGTGATATCGATCAAGGAAATGATATGGAAGATTTCTATGATACATGTAAGTTATAAATTTTTATAATAAATTAAATTTTAATTAAATACTATTTTTTTAATAAATTTTATAATAAGTTAAATGTTTTACCCGCTTTTCATAATAATACATTTAAATTAATTTTTTAATGATGGTAATACGTTCCAGTATTAATTTTATATAATACAATTAAATTAATTTTTTAATGATGGTAATACGTTCCAGTATTAATTTTATAAGTTTCGATTCTATGTTTAATTACAATAAGAAAAGCTTTCAAAATAAATTTCAATTTGTAAAATCGAAAACCCTTCAATTTAAATCAAAAATAACCGGTAATATTTTTCCAATTGCAAACTGGTTAACTAATCAAATAAAATTCAAATTCTATAAGTTTGAATTCTGCTTTAAATATTTTTGACTAAATTATATTACTTTTAACTTCAAGTAGCAAGCATATAATAAATTATTATTTATATGGTAAATTGCTGACCGGACAGACAAAATAAATCCGACTAAGGGTATTTAGGGGTAGTCACCTGGGGTTGAAACATAGTCTATGACCTGTCCCGAGTCAAATGAGGGCCACGTGTAAAATTTCAGCATCCTAGGTCCGACGGTGGGGAATTCTATAGAAAACAAACAAACTTTCATCTTTATATATTAGATTTAATTAAGGATTATTATTTTATATATATATATATATATATTTTTAATAAATTAAAATTGAAAAAATAGATACAAATCTTTGTGAATTTGAGATTTTCTTTGAGATTTTCTCCATTGGGTGTCTTTTTAAAATATAATTAATATTATATTTAAACAAATTTAAACATAAATAATGTTTGTTTAAAAAAAAAATATCAAATGGTAAAAATGACAAAAACGGTAAAAATGTCAATTGTATCGTCTTATTTATAATATTAAACTAAACAACATTAATATTTTTTTAATAAATTTTATAATAATTTTAATTTATTTTTAATATTATTAAAATAGTATAAACATTACAAGTTATTGTTTTTGCTATCATCAATACTCTATAGGAGACGCAAAGAATTCTTTATGTACCAATAAGAATACAATATTATTGATCTAGCTTTATTGCATACTTTCCATGGTACACTGGAAATCACATCACTTGCATAATAGCTTGGTCACAGAAATCTGTATTCACGTAAACATAAGGTATGAAATCATAATCACCTCTGTTGACTAAAAAAATAGTCAATACATAGAAACTGTTTACAAATGCATCCGTTTACCTTTAGCATTTTTAACTTATAAAGTAATGGTTTTTTGTCGGATGTCTTACACTTGAATAAAATAAACTACACATTGTTTGTGATTATAAAACTTTTTTCTCAAAATATATGGAACACAAAAGGGAAACCCGAATTATTTTAATAAAATAAAATTCATTTAATAAATATTTAAATCATTATTTATTTTAAGGTGTGTTATACCCAAATTATTGTCAAAACAGTAGTCACAATAAAAGCTGTCATAAAATCATGCAAACATATTATGGCAAAACATATTATCAACAAAATTACTTTTTATGCCCATATTGCGAAACTTTAAGTTCCGATCCCTACATGTCCTTTTATAACACGCATAAGACACATTTAAATCAATTTGTGATGCGTAAAGATAAGCTTTTCAAAAGAAAGGTTTCCACTCACTTAATTAAAAATAAAAAAGCAAGATTGGAGAAAATAGAAAATACAATATCGAACTCAGAAATAATTGTAATCATGGATTCGGAGGAAGAAGATTCGAGGCATGAAGAAACTGGAAGTTTAAGGCGCAACGAAGCAGGAAGTTTAAGGCGTGAAGAAGTTGGAAGTTCAAGGCCTGAAGATAAGCTTATCAAAAGAAAGGTTTCCACTCACTTAATTAAAAATAAAAAAGCAAGATTGGAGAAAATAGAAAATGCAAACTCAGAAATAATTGAAATCATGGATTCGGAGGAAGAAGATTCGAGGCATGAAGAAGCTGAAAGTTCAAGGCGTGAAGACGCTGGAACTTCAAGGCGTGAAGAAGCTGGAAGTTCAAGGCGCGAAGAAGCTGGAAGTTCAAGGCGCGAAGAAGCTGGAAGTTCAAGGCGCGAAGACGTTGGAAGATCTGAAGAAGAAGAAATTGATATAATAAATGGATCGTTTGAAATAATAGAAGAACTAGATTTCAATGATCAAAACGAAAATATATCGAATGTTGACAGTGATAGTACTGACTATGCAGATCACTACTCACTAGTTGATGACTTTCAAACAGGAGCAGGAATATCAGATGAACCGGAAATTGAATGTGATTTATACAGAACACATAGAATTATCACACTGGACATATCTTGTTATAATATACAAAAAATAGTTATTCCACCAACGTTGCTGATAAAATTAAACGCTTGTATAAATGAAATGAAGAGCGTTAAGATACAGTTCGGGATCAATGCAGAATTCGTCAAAGACGGTGAGCTGAAGACTGCAAGAATTTCAAACAGAGCCACAAAATTAACAGATGACTTTTTAGATGAAGGAATCGAAAGTTTGAATGAGAAAATTGCTATTAGATCGGAGTTGGGTAGCAGTTGGCGTCTTAACAGGATACTGGAGATTAATTTTAAAATAACAAAGTTTGCCGAAATTAGTCGATTGTCTGGACATCGACATATAAGAACCCCGGCATCATTAAAGAATAAAATTATAAACATCCAAAATCAAGACAATCTGTGTTTTATCTACAGCGTTTTGTCTATATTGAAATACGAAGACATTCATGAAAACCGTAACAGACTGTCACAATATTATCGGTACATGAATGAAGTAAATTACGATTCGGAAAACCATCCGACAACATTGAATGACATAAAGAAATTTGAAGATCAGAATCCAGGATTGGCGATCAATGTTCTCTCATACGAGTCGGATGATACATATTTAAATAATGATGATGATGTTGTTATGAAACATCCGAATATAGACATAATTAGGAGGACAAAGGTTAAAGATGTTACACCAATATATTTATTATTACTAAGTGAAAGTAATAATTACCATTACGTTGGAATACCTAATATCAACAGGTTAATGAACTGTCATGTATCCAATAATTGTACAGTTCGAATTCAATGTATATGGTGTGTAAATTGTCTAAATGGATTTCGGAGACAATTGACATATGAAAGACATCTGGCTTTATGTAAGAAAAATCAGCTTGGGACAACTTTGTACGTTATGCCAACAGAAAAAGAGCTCAGATTCAAAGATTGGTCGAAGAAAGTGACTCCACCTTTCGTAATCTATGCTGATTTCGAATCTATTTTACCAGACGATCAGCAATACCATCAGAAACACTTACCGATTTCAGCTGGACTTTTGCTGATAAACAATTTTAGCGGAGCTTCCTCATATTTTCAATTTATTGGGTTAAATTGTATATTTGATTTTTTAAAGAAAGTAGAGGAAATAGCAGAAAATAAAGTAAATCATTATTACCAGAGAAATGGTAAACAACCTTTAATTCTCAGTCCAACGGAACAATCCTCTTTTAATATGCAATCATTTTGTTATATATGTAAGGAACACTGTGATCATTTGGTTCGAGATCATGATCATTTCAGCGGGAAATATTTAGGTGCGGCATGTGGAAAATGTAATCTTTCAAGAAGAGTACGTCGAGTGCTTCCAGTAGTATTTCATAACCTGAGAGGTTATGATATGCATCATATTTTAAAATATGGCATAAATAAATTCCCTCACTGGAATTTGAGTTGTATTCCGACAACATCCGAAAAATTTCTTACGCTTATTGCGCATTGTAAGCAAATAAAGATCAAATTCATTGATTCATATCAGTTTGTAAATGAATCTTTGGATAATGCAGTAAAAACAATAAACAGTTTACCAATTACAAATGCAGCATTTACGGGAACAATACAGGATTCAAAAGGTATTTTTCCATACAATTTTGCCACAAGCCTGGAAGTTCTACGAGAAACCAGAGAATTGCCACCAATTTGGGAAGGAGTGTCACAAGCCGCATATGATAAAGCAGTGAACATATGGTCTGAAACCGGATGTGAAACCCTTTTAGACTATATGATGATATATCTAAAGTTGGATGTATATCTTTTAGCAGATTACTTTCAACAATTCAGAACTAAATCACTAGCCCATAATGGATTGGAACCTTTAAATTTTTTCGGTATTCCGGGAATGACATGGGCATCGGCATTAATGTCATTGGATAGACCTATTGAATTGTTGCAAGATAATGAAATGTATAATTATTATGAAGCTGGCATTCGAGGAGGTATGACTTTCGTTAATAAACATCAAGTCAGAAGAGATGAAAATACAGAGTTATTATATATCGATATAAATAACTTGTATGGATGGGCACTTAGTCAGAGTTTGCCATATGGAAAGTTTGAATGGATCCATACTGATTTGGACACTATTCTAGAAGAGTGTAAATCATCAAACCTAGAGAATTTACCATATGGATATACGTTGGAGGTTGATATGAATATTCCAGATGAAATTCATGATTTATTAGACGATTTACCTGTTGCACCAGAGAAGATGTGTCCAGAAGGAACAAAAGTGGAAAAGCTTCTGTTAACACATTACCCGAAGAAAAACTATGTAATTCATTGGCGACTATTGAAAATGTATATGTTTTTAGGAGTTGAAGTAACAAATATACATCGGGCAATCAAGTTTAACCAATCAACTATTTTCAAGGAATATGTGGAAGCCAACACCAAATTGAGGGCTCAATCAACATCTGAACTGGAGAAGGGATATTATAAACTATTAAACAACAGTTTATATGGGAAAACAGTGGAAAATTTAAAGAAGAGGATGAATTTAAGGTTGTGCAATTCACAAAGAAAAATGGTAACATATTCATCAAAACCAACCTTCAAGAGAAGTATAAAGATTGCAGATGATTTAATAGCTACAATTATGAACCCTGATGTTGTATGTTTGGATAGACCTTCGTATATTGGACAAACAGTTTTAGATCTCTCCAAACTAAGAATGTATGAGCTGCAGTATATAGAACTACAAAAGTATCGCGAACAGTTCAATTGTGAGATTAATATAGCAGCAGGGGATACGGATTCGTTCTTCTTGGAAATTAAGAATCTTAAATTGCAAACATTATTAGAAGCTATGATCCAAGATAATCTATTGGATGCATCTAATTATAATTCGTCTCATCCGCTGTATAACAGAAGATTAGATTCTGTTATAGGAAAGTTTAAGGATGAAAGTAAGGGAGTCCTATATGATGAATGGATATTTCTTCGGCCAAAGCTTTATAGTTTGTTGGGTGGTCCAAAGAAAACTATTAAAGCCAAAGGTATTAGATTGAATGAAACTGAGATAGATCATCAATCATACATCGACTGTTTTAATGGAATGGAAATACCTAAAGTCATACAAACGAGGCTTGGGTCCAAAAATCATCAACTTTACACATTTAAATCAACAAAGTTGGCTCTGTCAAATAAGGATGATAAAAGGGTATGGGTGGGTCGGAACAAAAGTTTTGCATATGGACACTATAGTATAAATATTGTTGATAATGATGATAATATATTTGCATGATTATATGTGAAATCAATTGTCAAATTTCCTCAAACAGACATTCTATTTTTTATGTATATAAAGAGTTGTTATTGTTATTTAATAAAATATTATACAAAAACTGTGTTATTTTAGTTATTTTTGAAAATAAAGAAATGAACACCAACTAATATTTATTAAACTCAAAACATAACCAAACAATACAATGTTGTCCACATGTAACTGTTAGCGGTTCTTGATAACGAATTCTATTGTACACGATAGGTTTTGATAATTTCGATAACTTCGACACTAACAGAGGCGGATAATAGTAACCCATCGGATCAAACACTTTAATCTTTTCAGGTTTAACAAATACTGCTAGCCAATGTTCGCCATCAAGACTTGAGGATTGGGTATTGACTATTAAGGCATTGTTACTTTCAAGAAAAGGGATTTTATCCAGCGGATAAACTCCTAAAAACCTGTCTCCAAACAGATTTGTTGCAATACAATTAAGCTGAACAGAACTAATCAAGTAAATCGTTTATTAGAAAGTAAACTTACTCCATACTTCAACTTACTCCATATTTCATCTTTGTTTAAACTAGAATTGACCGATTTGCTGAAATCTGTACAGTGAAACCTCTCTAATAGGACCACCCTTGGTTCCGGACCAAAAGTGGTCTTTACTAGAGGTGGTCCTATTAGAGAGGATTTTATTCTTATAAAGAAAACTAGACTTAAATTGAAGATTTTATTATAAAAACTAATTTATTGTCACCCAGTTCCATTCCAAGATTCTTAATCTGCTGAATATAAGATAAAGATGTTTTTAAATCAATTTTTGGTAAATCAGATTCTTCTTCGTTTGGTTCAGAAACCTCACTTGATGCATCATCCAAACTAGTGTAAGAAGAAATCAGTTTTTCTTCCCAGTAATAACATCTGGGATTTTCTAAAACCAATCTGATAGCACAGATGGTTCTACGGAAGCAGATTCACCTGATAAAACCCTCAAAGTAATATTGTTTCTCTTGAGGAATTTCTCCAACCAGCCATTACTAGCTTTAAACACATTGTTGTTTAGACTAATAGCTATCTTCTTAGCTGATGCTTTCAACAATTCTCCGTTAATAGGAAAGCCTCGCAGCACTTTGTTTTCATACCACTCTAGAACATACTCATTGATAAGTTTAAACTGCTGATTTGTTAGTCGTTTTAGTTTTTTATTTGCATTATTGTTCCAAAGTTCCTTTATTTCTTCTTTCTTAACAATGATATTGTGGACTTGCGTTTTACTACAAGAAAATCGTCTTGCAATAAGTCTCTGTCCTTCTCCTCGCTCAGAAGATTTAATAACATCCATCTTCTCGCTCAATGTAAGCTCCTTTCTCGTTTTTTTTACTCCCATTTTAATTTTAAAAAAATATTTAAACAAAAAATATTTAAACTAAAAATATTTTTTACGAAAAGTGGTCTTAACGAGAGGGGTGGTCCTATTATGGAGGGTTATTTGTCCCAGTAAACTACTGTTTAAATTTGGTTCCGAAGAAATAGAGGTCTTAACTGGAGGTGGTCTCTTTAGGGAGGTGGTCTTAAGTAGAGGTTTTACTGTATTTCGCTTTCAAAAACTCCATAAATAATTACATATACAGGAGATGTTAAAGCCTTGTTGAATTTAATATCAAGTCTCAGATTTCCATTTTGTGGCAATTGACTTTGATTCCAATCAAAGTCTGGAGCCAAAATGAATGTAAAGAAAGGATATTTGGTCTTAAAATCTACAATGTCGATTCCGCAATTTAAATTCTTATCTAAATAACCCATATTTCGAACTATAGATTGCATATAGGTCGCAGCATAGTTATCGTTGTCGAAATCTTGAGTATATGTCTCACGATAATCGGATTTTTTTGATAAAGTTAAAGAAGTTATACTGAAATGTGCGAATTTTGAGCTAGTTTCTGTATATGAACCATTATATTGTGCTTCTGATTGGAAGGTTACAAGAATAAAATTTGGCAAACGTTTATCGCCAAATATTTGTTCTTTATAAAATGAGGATGAATCTTTACTTATTGCAAAGGCAACAATTTCTTTGGTTTTGATAGGATAAATCGCATGTTGTGAATTAAGACCAATCTGATGGCCAGCCAACACTGATGACTCAACTCGTACACGGCGAACCATTAATTTTGCATCAACCAACTGATATTTTGGTGATGCTCCAGCTACAGATGTATCCAAACAAAATTTTGAGTCTGATCTCTTCATACGAATATGTACATTGACTCCTGGTAGTAAATATTTAGGCTGATCCATAAAATCTAGTTGTAATGATGAACACATTGAAAACAGTCTTGATTTCGCAATCCATGTTTTCCTAAAATCTTTACTTCCATAACCCATCGGCGCAAGACAAATACTTTTTGTATCTCCGTTATAGTTTAAAATTGTTTCAATTAAAGCTTTGTGTGCATATGTGTTGTTGCCACCTTCGATTTTGATATTATTAAAACCCAGAATAACATCTTTAAATAGAGTATGAAACATGTAGTTGGTTGGAATTACATCAACACCATCTGCCAGATCTTTATTGTCTTTATCTACAACCTTCAGTTGAATGGATAATAGAGTGTCATTCAAATCTAAATATTCAGTCTGTGAACCGTTAACAAAAAATTCTACATCATTCCTTGAATCAGTAATTGAATTCATAGGAAATACATCTTCAAATATTCCATTTTCAATTACTACTTGTGGAGACGGACGATCAAAAATACACAATTCAGTTTTACCGGAGATCATCATTTTCGAATATTGTTCCACGACCTTTCCATCTTTTGTTTATACGAGATTTTCGTCGCTTACTCAAAATTTGTTGTGGTGTTGATGTTGGAGGTTTTTTAGTTTCATTTGGTTTAGAAATCTTTGCTGCACTTGGCATCAATTTCCCAATTTCATTCATTGCATGTCTTTTCAATGTTGGTAGTATTTTTTGATCTTTCATTATCACATCCTTTGCTGTTCTCATGCCAAATGAACCAATCTTTTTAAGTATTGGAAGTGCGAACCTTCCAATTGTTTGCAACCATCCGGATCCATATTGCTTACCCATAAAATATGGTAATTCTCCACCAGTTTGACTATTACTATATAACGACACAATATCAGGATTAGACATTCACCTTTCGAAAATGTAAAGTCAAATGGGTTTTTGAATCTTTTGAAAAGTTTATCAATTTTCCAGAATCATCACGTATATTAATTTCTATATTGTTTATACATGTTGCAACAGATAAATACATAGGATTTTCAATCGTTATCTGTACCACTTCATCTTGTTCATGCTTTTCAACCCATACTGCTTTCATTAGAGGAACACTTACATCACCAACAATTACAGATTCAACAATATTACTATAAATGAACATTTGCTGATGAAGTTTAATTATTTTTGGTTTCGATGTTCCTTCGTTAACTTTTAAGTTTTGTATATACGTTTCTTTTGATAATCCTAATGTCTTTACCAAATTAGAGTCAAATTTCATTTGGCCAACATTCGGATTCATTTGAAATTTAAAAAATTTGTCTAATTCAACAACAGCGAAAATATCTGCACAATGTTTTGTTAAATAAACTTTTAATTGATCAAGATCTGTAATATACAAATCATCTTGAAATGTATAGCTATGCTCAACAGCTTTGTTATACAAGAGTTGAAATTTGAATATAGCATCAGTTTTTGGAAGAGTATCAATATCAAATTTCACCGTTTCATCAAAAGTGTTACGCAATAGAGTAAATCCTAGGCGTTTTGCATCAGTTAAGGTTTCAAATAAAAATTGAAATGGTCGCTTCAAACATTGAAAGTATAAATATCTATCCTCAACATATATTATCGCATTTGTATTTGCTTGATTGATCATTTCATAGCTATCTTGAATTATCTGCACTTTGACAATTTCTGATACTGATTCCATCTTGGTATATTCAATCTTGGATTTACTGTAAAACGGAAAGAGATTGTATACAAATGTAAAATCCAACAAGGACACTTCCCAACTACCATTTAAATAGATTGGATTTTGAAGTTCGACAATAAATTTACTGGCATTGTTATTTGGATGAATTAAAGGAGAGCTATTGCTGGGTAAAATCATGTAAAAATTAGTTTTATTCATTTCAACTGAGATTCCAGTATCCAAGTAGGGTTTTGATAACCATGCCATTTGACATAATATTGTTTATGCTTCCCTTTTCCTCTGGTCTTTAGAATTTCTTGTATTCTAAAAGTTGTAGGACTTGGAATAACTTGTAATTCTTGTTCATAAAATTTACCTATAATTTCATTGTTATCATAATCCTTAATGACATACATTATTGGACTCTGTTTAGTGTTAATCTTCGAAATTTGAAAAACTTCGTCGCTCCAATTACTATCAAAGTTTTTAATGAATGGAGAAGCACTAATTTTTGATATTCTTACATAATCACTGATTTTATATTTTGCTTTCTTGGGTTTTGGAACTTGTCGAGATAACCATAATTTGACTTGATTATCATTTGAAACATCAACTGGTCTTAATCCATTTAAACCACGGTGCGAGGAATGATTATATGAATGAATAAGATTTTGTAAAACATGTATCCATGTCTTATTGCCTTGATGTACAAAATACTTTTTCAATTTATCTCTCAATGTACGATTAAATCGTTCGACATAGGCTGCCTTATATTGAGAATGAACAGTGTAGTGATTTACATGATTTTCTTTTAGAATTTGTTTAACTTTACTGTTGTAAAATTCCTTACCCAAATCAGTTTGCAAATTATCGGGATGCCCATCAGCAAATAAACTCTTTATTGCTTGAGCAATTTCACTAGCAGATTTAGTTTTAACAGGTATAGCTCTCGCAAATCGGCTAAATATTTCAATACATGTTAAAATATATTTGTAACCTTTGTTGATACTGGAATATGGAATCATTTCCAACAAATCCGCTTGCCATAAATCATCAATACCAAATGTTTTATATGCTCTTGTTGGAAATCTTTTTAACATCGGTTTGTTGAGACTGTATGCAAGTTGGCTTGATAACCAATTTCTTGTCTCTTTCTTTGATTTCTTCATTGCTTTCTGTAGTCTGTCGATTCCGCCGAAAGATGCTGGGTCTCTTGGATTTGTCCAAATTTTCTCCATTGCAACAATTTGAATTAAAATCAAGTTTGAAATTCGGTAATGAAGGACTACCACCCATTGTTTATGAACTTCGACTTCCTAATAAACCTGCTCCACCTAATAAAGATAATGCAAGAGGAATTAATGCAGCTATAAATCCTCCTTGTTGTTTATACATAATCTTTCTCATTTGTTTTTTGTTTTTGCTATTTACAAGTGATAGAAGCGATTTCTTGTGTTTTTCCAAAATATGTTTTCTTGCACTGCTAATATTTATCTTCCCATGTACAACTTTCATTATAATATCAAGTAAATCATCTATCACAAATGTAGGGAATGTTTGTAAAATTATCATTCTTGATTGTTTAGGAGCCTTCAACAAAGAATTAAAATATGGTAAGCTTCTTGGAATTTTGATTTTTCTAGATGCTATAAAATCTTTAGGTTTTTGTTTTGATAATTGAAACTCTTTTGGTTCAGTGTAACTGGTTTTCAGTGGAATTTTATTTGCAATTTTATTTGTAATTTTCCTCTTCTTACGCTTTGCAATCAAATTCTTCAATTTCTTTGAAGGTTTGATAATTACTTTTTGAAAAGACATTATTAATCTTTTCAAGTGATCAACTTTGTTTATATACTGTTGCACCGTTTTTGTTAAATATATCTGTTCGAACTCGTAATTCATCCGAACATTTTTGGGTAAAGTCTAGAAATAAATATCCATGGGGAATTTTAGTTGCATCTTGAAATGCTTCTAGTAGAAACTTCCTATTGTTTGGGTATGCTTGTCTTGCTAGAAAATCAATGACTGTTGCATCTCTAGGGTTTTTAAAAATTGTTAGATAATGTACATTTAAATTACGAGTTCTATGATTTCCTCCTTGATGGAAAAGATTTTGGGTTATAAAAATAACTGTAACTCCAACATGTCTAGAAATCTTTGTAAACAAATTATTAAATTCCTTTTCTTTGTTGGCTTCTTGATATAAATCATCAATGATGATGACATCTCTCTTTTGTAAACGTTTTGTCCAATCTTTATCAAACCCTTTTATAATTTTCATTTGTACTTTACAGAATTCTGAATGCGTCAAACCATTTTCAGTTTCTGAACCTCGATGCCAATATATTTTGTTGAATTTTTCAACAAACAAATTAGACTGAAGCAATTTACATACAAAAAGCGTTTTACCGCTTCCACTAGGACCGACAATTTGATAAACAGCTTCATTTTGTAATTCCATTTAAAAAGATGTACTACAAATATTGTTTATGTAATGAGTCGAAAAACATGTTGAAATAGTTAATATTTTTTAAATTGCGCGCGAAAAATAATTTTTAAAACAAAGATTCGAGATCTCTGATTTTAATTACATATAAAACAAAAACATTGGTATTAATATCTCTATTTATATTGGCTCTATATATTAATCAAATGAGTTTATTTAAACAAATATTCATAGTTGACGCAATAACAGTATACATTTGAACAAAGATTTGAAATCTCCATTCAAAACTACTATAGAAAGCTGAAAGTCCCATCAAAATATGTAAATTTTACGATGCACTCAGAACCGGATGGTACTATTTTGGCGCCTGGAGCAAACTTCTTGAAAAGGCGCCTATATTGTTAAAGTCAAATTTGATGAAATAGCTGCAGATTTAAATAAAAACATACACTTTCTAATGAACTATTTATATATTTTTAGATTATTGTTATGTACAAAAAATAAATGATTTAATTAATTAATGGTACCCTGCGGACTTTAATTTCTGCAAAATCTTTTATTAAGACATCATAATCCAAAGACTCTGCGATGGCGCTTTCAATGGACATCAAAGACAAACCTACTAACCTTTCTTGTCCCATTGATGATCTTAAATAATTTTTAATTATTTTCAAAAGCGCTCAAAAATGCAAATTTATCAAAATATAGATTATTATGTAGAAATACGTGTTATAATAACAGTCAGTATGATAGTTTTGTTGAGAATAATTATTCTTCAATTTGATCGAAAAGGCGCCTTTTTTTCAGTGTGATTCTGGCGCCTGGTGCGGTCGCTCCCTCGCTCCACCCATAGATCCGGCCCTGGATGCACTGTCATAAATAGAATGGTTGAAAATATTTCAAAGTCCGTCGGACATAGCCGAATTTTTGAGAATTATCGATTGGTTTTACTTTTTCTTAATTCCTGGGAGAACCAAGAAACTTTTCGAGGATTTTATTTCGGAATCTCCTTAGTTGAATCAAGACGCAACTTTTTTGTTAAGGATGTCTCGACTAAATATACTTGGTTCCCAATGTTCCAAAAATTATTCCTTAAAAACGTGAAATTTATATCGAAAAGAAATCTTTTCGTTGATTTTCATATAAAATAATCTGTGTCGACAAATAACAAATCTTTTTCGTGAACAATGTCTGGGTGAAATCTTTAATGTAAGAAAAGCACATCTGACTAAATTTTGCACATTTTGCACATTTTGCACTTTGCACTTAAAAATCAATATATGCGCAATAACTCATCGATCAAATGCGCAATAACTCATCAGTAGGGGGTGGGGGTATATATGCGCGATAGCTCATCGATCAAACGCGCAATAACTCATCAGTAGGGGGTGGGGGGTATATATGCGCGATAGCTCATCGATCAAACGCGCAATAACTCATCAATCAAAATCCGTGATAATTCATAATACATTCGGACATAGCCGAATTTTTGAGAATTATCGATTGATTTTACCTTTTCTTAATTCCTGGGAGAACCAAGAAACTTTTCGAGGATTTTATTTCGGAATCTTCTTAGTTGAATCAAGACGCAACTTTTTTGTTAAGGATGTCTCGACTAAATATGTCTCGTTCTCAAGATAGCTTAAAAATATTGATTGATTACACTTTCTGAATTCCTAGGAGAACCAAGAAATTTTTCGAGATCTTTATTAAAGAATCTTCTTAGTTGAATCAAGACGCAACTTTTTTGTTAAGGATGTCTCGACTAAATATGTCTCGTTCTCAAGATAGCTTAAAAATATTGATTGATTACACTTTCTGAATTCCTAGGAGAACCAAGAAATTTTTCGAGATCTTTATTAAAGAATCTTCTTAGTTGAATCAAGACGCAACTTTTTTGTTAAGGATGTCTCGACTAAATATACTTGGTTCCCAATGTTCCAAAAATTATTCCTTAAAAACGTGACATATATATTGAAAAGAAATCTTTTTGTTGATTTCATATAAATTAATCTGTGTCGACAAATAACAAATCTTTTTTCGTGGACAATGTCTGGGTGAAATCTTTAATGTAAGAAAAGCACACCTGAATAAATTTTACACATTTTGCACATTTTGCACTTTGCACTTAAAAATCAATATATGCGCGATAACTCATCGATCAAACGCGCAATAACTTATCAGCAGGGGGGAGGGGGGGGGGGGGGGGTATATATGCGCGATAACTCATACTGATTCATTTTCATACATTTTCATGAAATATTTTTCAAAGTAATATTTCCGTTAGCTTATTTTCAAACAGTTTTTTCAAAGTTCTTATTATTACTATTATTATTATTATTATTATTATTATTATTATTATTATTATTATTATTATTTACAAAGTTGTATTATTATTATTATTATTATTATTATTATTATTATTATTATTATTATTATTATGATTATTATTGCAAATATTCATAAAACTTTATTTCTACATCAATTTCATGATTTTCAACATTTTCATCATTTGCATGAATATTTTCATCATTTGCATGAATATTTTAATAATTTTCATTATTTTCATAATTTTCTACATTTTCAATATTTTCACGATTTTCAACATTTTCATGATTATTTCAGGAACATTTTCATCAAATATTTTTCAAAGTAATTATTTTCTCAAAGAATTATTTTCAAAGAATTATTATTATTATTTTTTATTATTATTATTTTTATTATTATTTGCAAAGTTCTAATTATTATTTTAATTTAGAAGTTTCATTATTATTATTTACTTAAATATTCATAAAACTTAATTTCTACGTAAATTACATGATTTTCAACATTTTCATCATTTGCATGATTATTTTAATAATTTTCTACATTTTCAATATTTTCACGATTTTCAACATTTTCATGATTATTTCAGGAACTTTTCATCGAATATTTTTCAAAGTATTATTTTCAAAGAATTATTTTCAAATTATTTTCAAAGTTTTTATCAATATTATTATTATTATTATTATTATTATTATTATTATTATTATTTGCGAAGTTCTTATTATTTTATTTTCGATGTTTTATTATTATTTACTTAAATATTCATAAAACTTAATTTCTGCATCAATTTACGATTTTCAATATTTGATGATTATTTTCAGGAACATTTTCATAATGTTTAACGTTTTCATCATTTTCAATATTTTCACAATTTTCAACATTTTCAGGAACATTTTCATAATTTTCAACGTTTTCATGATTTTCTATATTTTCATGATTTTTAACATTTTCATAATTTTCACGATTTTCAATATTTTCATGATTATTTTCTTCAAAATTCTTATTTTATTTATAATAAGGAAAAATTAAGTCCAACCTATTCTGCAATTTCATTGAAATTTTTTAACAACACAGTTGAAGATTTTATAAATAATCATGATACTTACAGTGATAAGAAAATCATAAATATTTTAAAAATTTTCAAACATTCCTCTATTGAATATTTGATTGATTTATTTAATTATGATAAATGCATTTTAAAGTTATCTAGTTATTTAATGTATTTAGAAAAAACAGTGGTAAACAACGATTCACTGAATGAATACTTTTGGAGTTGCATGTATTTAAGGTTGAAACCGGGATATAGTAGATTTATTTATGAATGGATAGCAAAAGCCGATTTGATTGAAAATAAGCTAACGGAAAAACTGAACGATGTTAAGAAAAGGTATTTAACTTGTTCAATTTGTAAAGAAAATCAAGTTTCGGTTTTGTATTTACCGTGTGGTCACGTAATTGTTTGTTCTAAGTGTCACGAGAAGAATGTTCACAATTGTCAAGCCTGTTCAACACTGATTAATGAATATCATACTATATACATGTAAGTTCTCAATACAAATCGATACAATATCAAAGTCAAATGAATTATTACCATACATAATGACGATACTATAATGTAGAAAATTTTCAAACATTGAATAATATGAAATCATCTTGGTAATTAATTATATTGGGCGCAACTACCAAATGTTGATGATATGATGAAGGGAATGGTATGGTATTTATAATATATGATATTATTTTTAGATTATTCAGAATGAAATATACCCATGAGTTCATCAAAATGGAAAAAGATCTTCGCAAGAACCATGAAGAGGCTGGATGTATTGGTTATTCTTTTTTCGGAAATAAATGTTTTAATTTGTTTTTATAAATTTATTGTTTTATTGTAATACTTTTTGATTAAAACATATTCATTTTGTCTTAATATTTGTATTAATTTTTTATATAGTGTTATTTATATATATGGAAATTTACAATTATATATACTATTATATTTACAATTATTATAAATCATAATGACTAAATGATGCTTTTCTTCTGTCCATTGATTCTCCTCTGATATTACTGCCATAATCATCTTCGACATAATGCAAAGATAATATTTCTAATGTCTTTGTTAATTATGCCCTTGTATTGCAAATTTATTAGTCATATATTATTTTTTCATGCCCTGACATAATATTATTATTTTTAATTTTATTATTATGATTATTTTATTTAACAATACCATATAGCAAATTTTTAGGCAATTTGATGAATAGTACATGGTTATTTTAAATATATAGCAATTTCTTAAGTAAAATATTTCCAGATAAATTTAAAAATTTAGTTAGAAATCCATGGTTTTTGGCTGTACCATTTAATTTAAATATTCCTGGATTCATAACAATTTTTTTTATATAGTTGATAGTAATACCAATTATCTCAATTATTTAACTAGAAACATAACTGAATTCTTAGGTAATATAGTATTTTTGTGTATTTTTGTGTATTTTTTAGTTAATTTATAAATATTATCTGACATTTTGATGTATCAATGCAATATACAACAAAGTAATCAATAAAAACCATAGCATATTGTAAGTTTTTATATATAGTCTGAATTTATCCGACAATATATTTTGTCCCCCTATGTGTATTTGTCGTAAGGGTACTGCTTACATTCAACATGTCGCAAGGGTATATTAATTAAAGCACATGTATATTAGTTAAAAATTCTTAGGTAATTTAGTGAGAAATGGATGATCATAGATATCAGAAATTCGTGAATATTTTGAATATTTTGAATGTAACTTACCGAAATCTCATTTCGAGCGACTAATTTATTGGTTAACTTTGTCATGTTTAGTCATTTAAAATAATATTTAGCAAAATGTAAGATATGAATATTTAGTATTTCATAGGTAATTTATTCATGTAATGTTCATTACAATAGTTAATATAACTTTGTGAGAAATGCATATTCATTAATAACAACATATATTTATTGATAATTTTGGTAGAAAGTCTTTATCATTTGGAGTAAATTTCTATCTTTGTTTGAGGCAAAAAGGAGTCATAATAGAAACATTTGGTTATCATTTAACCAATTAAGGTGCTTATTAGTTAGAAATATAGGGTTACAATTATTTTCTAATTTAATGATCATTGGGTGTAATATAATTTTGTGAGAAAAACATGCTTAACATTTTTAAATAGGGATTTTGAGTAACCTTTTACCAAAACAGCGATATTTTGTGCGAATAATTTAAGAATATTGGTTAATTTTCTCTTTTTTAGTCATTTAAAATAATATTTAACAAAGGTAATTTAGCAAAATATCATTGAAAGATTTATCCATCCGATAACAATATTTCTTCAATAGATTTTACCCTTAATATTCAACCGATTTAATTTCTAGAAATCTAATTAAACTCATAAAATATTTTCAATAAAGATCAATTTTCTTTAGCTGTTGTCGATTTCCAACTTTTAAGTCAATATTTCTCAATATTTTCCCACAATGAATAAAATAACTTCTTAAATAAAATAATTTAATAACCTTTGATATCAATCCCAATTAATTCTAAAGATTTCAAATATTTCATTGTCAAAACCAAGTAAATTGATCATTAACCCTAAACGACTTAATAAAACAATGGATAATTAATAAAAATTGGTTCTAAAACATAAATTACTGTGCAATAACATTCATCACAGCCTAATAAACGATATAATTCCACAGGAACGATTATTATTTCATAGCTAAATACTGACTATGTCCCTTTGATATTTTACCAATAAGAACATTGTCGATTTAAATAGAGATTTCAAACATTTCCGCCTTAACCGATCCCTCGCTAAATATTTCTACCCCTTTAAATACCCCCTTTAAAAATCATATATTACCATCTTAACTGAACCTTCACTAAATCCAACCGACTTTAATATATCAATTCTCTTAAAATCCATAGAAAATTCTTCAAAATATGAATTTTATTTAATTGTTACAGACATCCTTCCATTGAAATAATTTAGTATCTAAATTCATGTAGTAAGAGCCCACTAAAAGATTAAAATTCACTAAAATCAATATTTTCTACAAATATTTCACCACATTTACCATCAAATACCTAACTAGAGATGAAATATATTGATCATAATTCTTCATCGATTCAGTCAATTATAGCAATTATATCTTTCAAAATCACAAATTTCAGTATATTTTACAATAATTTTCAAGTAGATTTCAAATATATCATCATGATAAAATTAGCTGGTTTCAACTTTAGATTTTCAATATTTAAAAGTTCATCAATATTCGTAGAAAATATATGAAAGAATTATTTAGTCAAAGTCAATACAAAGTCATCATAAAAATTAAATAATAATCACTTGATTATCGTAAAAACTCTAATTATTAACATAACTGTCATTAAAAATAATTTTTATTTAAATTTAAAAACAAGTCAATAAAATATAGCAAATTATCAAGAAATAAATTAAATTTTTCTTAGAATTAACACTAAAACCTTAAATTTTAAAATATTCTTTCAATGATTCACAAAAAGGTTAGTAATAATGTTAGTAAAATCCCGCTAACTCTAAAAATTACCAATGAATTTAATGCTAAATAATAACCAAAATTTTGCCTAAATAAAATCATTAAAACACACCAGTACCTTTACGACCAGTACCCTTACGACCAGTACCAATTGTGAACAGTACCCATAGGGGGGGACAGAATATTTTGTCGGATAAACTCAGAGTATATATAATAAAACGAATTGACAATAACTCCATCAAATTGAATCAGTCAAATTATCACAAATTTTGATAAAAAATCTTATTCTAAAATGGTAAGAAGCGTAAAGTCGAACGATAATTTGTAAATGACAATAATAATATTTTATAAATAAAATAAGAATTTTGAAGAAAATAATCATGAAAATATTGAAAATCGTGAAAATTATCAAAATGTTAAAAATCATGAAAATATAGAAAATCATGAAAACGTTGAAAATTATGAAAATGTTCCTGAAAATGTTGAAATTGTGAAATTGAAATGATGAAATGTTGAAATGATGAAATTATTGAAAATGATGAAAACGTTAAACATTATGAAAATGTTCCTGAAAATAATCATCAAATATTGAAAATCGTAAATTGATGCAGAAATTAAGTTTTATGAATATTTAAGTAAATAATAATAAACATCGAAAATAAAATAATAAGAACTTCGCAAATAATAATAATAATAATAATAATAATAATAATAATAATAATAATAATAATAATAATAATAATAATAATAATAATATTGATAAAAACTTTGAAAATAATTTGAAAATAATTCTTTGAAAATAATACTTTGAAAAATATTCGATGAAAAGTTCCTGAAATAATCATGAAAATGTTGAAAATCGTGAAAATATTGAAAATGTAGAAAATTATTAAAATAATCATGCAAATGATGAAAATGTTGAAAATCATGTAATTTACGTAGAAATTAAGTTTTATGAATATTTAAGTAAATAATAATAATGAAACTTCTAAATTAAAATAATAATTAGAACTTTGCAAATAATAATAAAAATAATAATAATAAAAAATAATAATAATAATTCTTTGAAAATAATTCTTTGAGAAAATAATTACTTTGAAAAATATTTGATGAAAATGTTCCTGAAATAATCATGAAAATGTTGAAAATCGTGAAAATATTGAAAATGTAGAAAATTATGAAAATAATGAAAATTATTAAAATATTCATGCAAATGATGAAAATATTCATGCAAATGATGAAAATGTTGAAAATCATGAAAGTGATGTAGAAATAAAGTTTTATGAATATTTGCAATAATAATCATAATAATAATAATAATAATAATAATAATATTAATAATAATAATAATAATAATAATACAACTTTGTAAATAATAATAATAATAATAATAATAATAATAATAATAATAATAATAATACAACTTTGTAAATAATAATAATAATAATAATAATAATAATAATAATAATAATAATAATAATAATAATAATAATAATAATAATAATAATAATAATAATAATAATAGTAATAATAAGAACTTTGAAAAAACTGTTTGAAAATAAGCTAACGGAAATATTACTTTGAAAAATATTTCATGAAAATGTTCCTGAAATAATAATGAAAATATTGAAAATGTAGAAAATTATGAAAATTTTAAAAATCCATGAAAATATTAATAATTATGAAAATATTGAAAATTATTAAATATTCATGCAAATGATGAAAATGTAGAAAATTATGAAAATGTTAAAAATCCATGAAAATATTAATAATTATGAAAATCATGAAAATGTTGGAAATTATGAAAATATTGAAAATTATTAAAATATTCATGCAAATGATGAAAATGCTGAAAAGCATGAAATGGACGTAGAAATTAGGTTTTATGAATATTTGCAAATTATAATAATAATAAGAAGAAGAAGAATTTTTAAAATAACTTTCAAAATAACTTTGGAAATATTAATATTAATAATAATAATAATAATAATAATAATAATAATAATAATAATAATAATAATAATAATAATAATAATAATAATAATAATAATAATAATAATAATAATAATAATAATAATAATAATAATAATAATAATAATAATAATAATAATAATAATAATAATAATAATAATTATAATAATAATATTGATTAACACTTTGAAAATAATAATTTTGAAAATAACATCTTCCGCGCGGGCGTTAATATCTTTCCCAATAATGATGATAAATTAAATTATTACGTAATCGATAATTAAAACAAAAAAAATAATATAATCGACGATATAAACAAAATTAAATTATTACATAATCGACAATTTGAACAAAAACATTATTGCATAATCAACGATTTAAACAAAATTAAGGTATTAAGTAATCGAAAATTAAAACAAAAATAAAATATTATTATATAATCAACGATTTAAATTAAATTATTAAGTAATCGATAATTAAAACAAAAATAAAAATATTATCATATAATCAACGATTTAAACAAAACTAAATTATTACGTAATTGATAATTAAAACAAAAAAATATATTATTATATAATTAACGATTTAAACAATATTAAATTATTAAGTAATCGATAATTAAAACAAAAATAAAAATATTATTATATAATCAACGATTTAAACAAAATTAAATTATTAAGTAATTGATAATTAAAACAAAAATAAAAATATTATTATATAATCAACGATTTAAACAAAATTAAATTATTACGTAATCGATAATTTAAACAAAAATAAAATAATAATATTTTGAAAAATAATAATATGACCTTGAAAATAATAATATTTTGAAAAATAATAATATTTTGAAAAATAATAATATTTTGAAAAATAATAATATTTTGAAAAATAATAATATGACCTTAAAAAATAAAATAATCGAATGCGAGTTTTTGAGCGTGAGCAGTACCTTTGGGAGCATTACCCATGGGGGACAGAATATTTTGTCGGATAAACTCGGAGTATATATATGGTAATATTAATAATAATAATAATAATAATAATAATAATAATAATAATAATAATAATAATAATAATAATAATAATAATAATAATAATAATAATAATAATAATAATAATAATAATAATAATAATAATAATAATAATAATAATAATAATAATAATAATAATAATAATAATAATAATAATAATAATAATAATAATAATAATAATAATAATAATAATAATAATAATAATAATAATAATAATAATAATAATAATAATAATAATAATAATAATAATAATATCTTTAGAAATAATAATGTTAATAATGAGATATATGGCTCATTCGAAAGGTCTTGGATTGGGCTTTCAAATGAGTTATCGTTGAATAATGTTCGTTTTCGGGAACTCTGTAAATTTAAATTTTAAAATGTGACCTTGAAAAAAAATTGACCTTGAAAAAAAATTTGACCTTGAAAAAATAAATGACCTTGAAAAAAAATTTGACCTTGAAAAAAAAAATAATAATAAAATGATGACCTTGAAAATGGTCTCGGGAAAATGTTAATAACTTTGCTAATATTAATGATAGTTATTACCATTATAACTCATTCGATAGGTCTTGCACGAAGCTTCAAAATAAGCTATCGATCGATGAAATAAAATGATGGGAACGATAGTTTTTGGCATGCCAAATAGTAGGGCACCGCTAGCACACTTAATAATATTTTGAAAAAATAATAATAAAATAATATTTTTTTAAAATAATAATATTACCTTGATGACTCATCGCAATGACTCATATGACCTTGGGAATGGCCTTGGATGAGTCATGCGACCTTGAAATGACCTTGATGAGTCATAGGATGACTCAGATGACCTTGAAAATGACCTTGAAAATTTTTGATGAGTCATAGTATGAGTCATATGCCCTTGATAATGACCTTGAAAATTTTGATGAGTCATAGTATGAGTCATATGACCTTGAGAATGACCTTGATGAGTCATGGTCCTTGTTTAAATGACCTTGAAAAATTTTTATGACTCATCGTATGAGTCATATGACCTTGAGAATGACCTTGATGAGTCATAGTATGAGTCATATGACCTTGAAAATGACCTTGATGAGCCATGGTCCTTGTTCAAATGACCTTGGGAAAAAATTTGACTATGATGAGTCATACTATGAGTCATATGACCTTGAGAATGACCTTGATGAGTCATAGTATGAGTCATGTGACCTTGAACATGCCATTGGATGAGTCATGGTCTTTGTTTAAATGACCTTGAACAATTTGATGATTCATAGGATGAGTCATGGTCTTTGTTTAAATTTGACCTTGAAAAAAAATGTACTTTTAGACTTAGAATTTTTTTAAAAAATTTACGACGCGGGGGAGGGGGGGGGGGGGTACTGTGCTATCGGTGCCCTGTGCCAGCTGTGCCCAATCCATCTACTCGCCAATTTCGAAGACAGACCGAAATGCTGCTTCTCATAATCGGGTAATTCTAATTTTTGGTCACGACCCAAAATCCTAAAATATTTCTCCAAACGACCCAAAAAAATTTTTAAATAATTAAAGTACTCAAAAAATTTTTTTTTAAATTAATAATTTAATATTATTTTAATATTATTTTAATTTTAATAATATTATTAATTAATATTATTTTGGTTAAGTCATAAGAATTTTCTTATAAAGCAAATTTTAAGCTAAAGTTCGCTTGAAATGTAAAAAATTTTTCAAAGAATATTAAATTTGCCTCGATTTGTCAAAATGCTCCACGACCCAAAGTGGGTAGCGACCCACGTTTATGAACCGTTGCTCTAAACTGATATAGCTTGTTCAATTATGATTTATGAATTACTACAACTTCTTTTAAACCAATTTCTTCTGGTAGCAGCTGGTAAAATTCTCAATTAATTCTTACGAATTTTGTCATTGACGCTTTATAAGCACGGCTGTTGCTATTCCAAATTAACGCTTTTAATCTTTATTGATTTTTTTAGCTGGAATATTTGTCTGAATAAGTACCTAATGTACTTCGAATTTATACTAAATTATTAATATTCAAATTTGTTAAATATTACTATTTATATATATTTTATTTTATTAATTACTATAATAAGTATATTATCTAAATATAGTAATTTAAATATACTATTTTTATTTATAATTTATTCTTAAATAATACTATTATTATAATTATCATCGTCGCAGATTTTCTGCCTGTTTTTATGCCTGTTTCCTGTCAGCTCCTAGATTTTCTATTAATTGCAACGCTAAAAAATAGAAATGGTTGAAGTTAAATTATTTTCATGGTGATATTAAAATAATTTCAGAATTACGGACGCTCGACCCTGCTATCCCATCTAACTATTAATGTGTGCCGCGACTTAACGATCCTAATTAGTAACAATGAATTACTTTTATTGACCATTATTGTCCTTCCTACATTTAATTGTGTCGACTTAATCCAGTGGTTCTCAATTAATATAAAAGCGCAGAACACCATTCACATGATATTTTTTTACACGGAACACTGACAAAAAAATACTTGCCACAATGAGTGACCAATCACAAATTACTATAAATCTGTCGTAAACGTAAACAATGCAAAGAAAATACCACGCGCAACAAATTACAAGCAATAAAAACACTTATATTTGTATGTTTATATATCTGTCTTACGGCTTTCTTATTGAATCATCTTATAAAAAATTTATTTGAGGTTTTTGATGATATGTATCTTAAAAGCAAATTTAAAGATAAAATGTCATTTTTTTCGCGGAACACTGGTAGCGTAATCGTGGAACACGGGTTGAGAATGTAAAATTATTAGTCCATTGTTGATTAGTATTTCCGTGCTTCACTATCAATGACCTACATTCATTCCGCCCCTCATTCAACGACTCATCATTCTCATTCCAGACAAATATCAACAAAGTTATTTACTAATTAATGCAGGCATTTATCCTTATGACATTAACAAAATTTATTTATCCATTAATACAGGTAATACATTAAATTTTCGACGTTATTTAGGATGTTTGAAAGGCGATTCCCGTCCTGATTTGGGGGACGTCCACACTTCCGCAGAGGTTCCTAGTATTTCCAAGAGCAGAACCTGGTGTCTCTATTTGCCGGTGTAGCATCTTCGCCAGGTCCTTCGTCCAAAAGTGAATTTAACTCAGTGCTAATCAAATCGTTTTGAATCCAGTGCACCAGAAAGGGACATTTTCCTGTTACCATTGGATATGAAAGATTCAGAAGAATCAAACGTCAAAAAATTTTAATTTTGTATGTAATAAAAATTTTATGTATGTAATCTTTTTGTTTTCTTGCAAATTTTCACTTGCTATTCCTCCAATTTTGAAATGTAAAACTTGTTAGGGTTAGCGCAAAAACAGAAAAAATTAGATATAAAAGGAAAGCATAACAAATAATTGTAAAATCAATAAAAGTGCAAAATTAATTAAATTTTACTTAAAATCAAAAATCAATATTGAAAGGGGGTATCGGATATGGTTGAACGCCAAATTGATAGACGAGTTCAGAAATTATTATGAAAATTTAATAAGGTGTTCACAGGGAAAGTTAATGCGAAAAAACAAATTAATTAAAATGAATTAATTGGTAGTGGAAAGTCCGAGCGCCGAAGGGAACCCGATGCACAGTGAGATAAAAGAGGGAATATTTGGACCCCTAATCAAGGGTAAACAAATTAGAATAAACAAAAAACCTTAAAATATTGATTTAGGATTCCCGGGAAATAATTAAGCGCAATTTTCTAGATAATTGGCCTCTCATAAACATTATAAAAAGAGAGCTCAGAAGTGAACAAGCCGCCAGTTGGTCGAAGAGAAAAAGAAAGAAGAGAAGCAGAAATCCGGCGATCAGTAATCGAGTGGGAAATTATCTGGAGAGAAGGGTGCAAATAGTGACAAAGTGTAATTTTGATAAAGATTGAATAAAATTATATTGGGTTGGGTTTGGTTTATTTGGCTGAATAAGAACATGAGGAGTCAGATAGAGCAGTGTTTCTCAAACTTTTTACGTAAAGTAGTTTTTTTTTATATATAAAAAATAAAGAGATTAATGGCTACAATGAGCCTGTTTGGCTGCAACTAGAAGCTCAATCCTTGGCTTAATGGTGCTGCAAGCTAAAATTAAATCATTTTCAGGACATAACCTATTTCGAATTTTATTTTTTAATTCCGTTAAAACGGAGAAACTAGCCTCACACAAATACGTTGTTGGAAATGGTAAAAGTTCTATGAGAGCTGCATTTCTCAATTCGATGTATTCATTTTTAATTTTTTGCCAAAAAGTTGACACATTTTCTTCCATTTTCATTTACAGCAGCAGGAATAATAAGATTTTCAGCAATTGTATGTGGTTTCCTTGATTTAGCCACCAATTGTGCAATTTCGAAAGATGTTTGTAAAGCTTTTTCTGACAACTTAGTAAACTTTTTCATTGAAATACTGGAATTATTAAAAATTTCTAATTTTCTCTGGAAAAAATCTAGCGTTTTGTCTTTTAATTCAGGGTGTTTTGTATGCAGGTGTCTGGGTAACAGAAAAATCTAAATTTACACGAATGTTATGTTTTATCAACGCAAAATACTTACTTTTATTTATTTCATAAAATATTGCTAATTCTATAATTAAATTCACTGTAAAATTTTACATTTACTTCAATATTGAAATTTAATATGTCTATGATTTAATGGTTTTATTCAATTTCGATTATCGAATTTAAGATTAAAGTTTATAAATTTTGTTATTAAATGCTTCACATCCTTGAAATTTCCAAATTTTTCATGATGGCAATTTTACTGATTTATTTTATTTTGCAAAAAACACATTTAATTCTGAATCTAATCGATATTTTTGGATTTTTACTTCAGGAATTATTAAAATTATGTTATTTGCAAGTTGTTTATTAAAATTATATTATTGCCGAGTTTTCATAACTTAATATTTATGCTAACAAAATAAAAGGTCTGGTGATTTCCCCAAAATTGTAATTAAGTTAGCAAATAATCACACCAAATGTAATATTTTCTGCAAAAAGATTTTGAAAGCACTATTGATATTATTTCGCAGCAAAAAAGTTGTTAACGCAAACTCAACGTGCAGAAGCGTTCAATGACAACGTATCATTACAAAATATTTTTTATATTTAAAATATATATTCTTAATCTACCTGTTACATATTAAATCACATTCTTCGTAATTTCATTTAATTTTTTCATTTTTGCATGAATTTACAATTTTCTTAGCAAAAATATTTTTTCTAATATTATTGAGTTTTCAGTTAATTTAAGTCGGTCCTTTTAATCAAAACAATAAACTACCCAACGTATATTGAAATCAAAATATATTTTCTCTCAATAATACACAATCAATAATAAATAGGGTTTGACCGATTCTCCGCTCGGTGTTGATGCTTAGACAAAAGATAATATTCACCTTTTATTTCCTTAGGTTCTCTTGACCAACGTCTTCCTTTTTCTCTTTGATATGATCCTTTTTCACCCTTTTTATTCTTATTCTATCTCTTCTTTTTCCCTATTCTCCTAAATTCGTTTCTACCGTTTTCTAAGCTCGATTTCTTCTAACCATAGCTGAGGCAAAATGCCGGTTTGTTCTGATTTTCCCCTTCCTTATATAATCTTCGAAATCGGGATGACAAATGGTTATTGCCGAGCCAATCTCTCACTTGACATTTGACTCCACATATCTGCTTCGGCTGTCACCCAAATTGTCCAACGAGCAAAGATAATTAATGACCCGTCCGGCCTTTCTACACGCACTATCTTCTCCTTGCTCTTTTCCAATTAATCATTGTGTCAAACTAATGGGCCCAAATCTTCCTTCTGTTTACTTTTTTTCTTGTTTACCCAGCTCGGGTTTCCTTCATCTCTCGGGTTCTCCATTGGCTCGAGTTTTCTATTAGCCAATTAATTAATTAATTAACTTTTTCTGTTTAACACATTTGAATGCTTTTCGACCCTTCCTAACCATTTTCTGATAAATCCCTAATTATCATCTTGTTGACCATTAGCTAATCTATACCTGTCCCGTTTTCCCATTCGATTTCGATGATTTTACCATTTATTGATTTTTCTCGGATTTCCGGATTCTTGCCTTTCGCAACTGCTTTTGCCATTTCCTAATACTGCTTCCATCATACTTTCCTTTACTATCAATTCTGTGCATGATCCCGCTTTTATTTAAATTACCAACCTAAATTTCATTTGAATTTATTTTAATTTACGAACATCAACAATATTATTTTATTGACAACAATATTATTACCCTTAACATTTGTACGCGTACCCCACTTTGAGAAACACTGAGATAGAGAACCGACTTACAAATAAAAACCCAACAAAAAATTTAAAAATTTACTTTTATTAGAGTGCCACTCTATATTAGAAAACAGTTTAAACCAAATGTCTCTCGAAAAATATGCTTTTAAAATGATTCTATGCATGTACAGCGGGCGGTACGTGGCACTTGAAAAAACATGAAGTGTTTATCACTGTGGTGCCACATAGCAGTCAAAGAGTTAAAAAGATAAAGTTCATTTTCAAAAATTTCTTAAATAAATTCATTTCATCGCGTGTAAAAATAATTGCTGTATTTTTATTAATAAAATATAATAAATACTATAAAAAAGCTATAAATAGAATCGACCAATAATAAAATCAACCAATAATAGAAATAACCAATCACAGATATAAAAAATGCAATTTTTCAATATTTATTTATAAGTAATTTTTTTAGTAAGTCGAGAAAATTGATAGGGAATAAACTTATATTGGCAACGACGAGGAGCACTGCATGCCTTGATCTGAGAGTTTTTATATATCCTTGATGTCGCCTTGCGGTGCTTGAGCCAAGCCTTGAACGATTTAGTGAGGATAAATCCGGTGAAAATGAACGGACTGACAAAAAGAATGAGAAGGAACATCGGTGCGAGATACCAGGGCAAATAATCACTGAGATTCATGTAATTGATCCCGACAATCTTGCCGATACCGTTTGAGATTCCCGTAACGATATCCAATGCCAACGAGGTGAAAATCCTCACCAAATTGACACTGTGATGCGCCTCCCTGTCGATTTCCTCGCGAACTCGTGCGCATTCCTCCTGGTTGCTATCGTGCCAGAACCAAACATTGAAACGTTTCCAAATCGATTCATTGTCCATTGATGTTACCAGGCAATATTCGGGAATATTCCGGGAAATGAATTCTTTTTCCAACACTTCATCATGATAGAGCTCCCAGCCTTTGTGCACCAGCACCAGGAGCAACAGGAACAGCACGAATTTCCCCTTTGACAGGACAGCATAACAAAACACCACGAATACCGCGATGGAGATGGAAACATATTCCCATTGATAAGACTTGAAATGTTCGCTTTCTTTTAGCTCCTCTTTCACAACTGTTTCTAGTTTCATTTGATTGAGAAAATAATTGTTTATTATAGACGGTTTCGTGAGATTTGAATTATTTAAATATCTTTCTAGATTCTTCCACATTTCCTTTGTAAATTTCAAGTTAAAATTTACTTCAATTGGATATCTTTTTTGTTTAGACTCTTTTTGGAATACTTTATCGGCAGTAGTATGCTGATAAAAAATTTTCATGATATCACTGTGCCATAGCATGTTAATAATCTCTTTCTCGGAATAGACTTGGTTTTTAAAAGGCCTTAAAAGAAAGAACGGATTGGTATCACTCCCATCATCTTCAATTATAATTTTATCTTTAAAAGGTTTGAAGAAAAGAAATGGATTATCATCATCATCGTCTTCAGCAGCTATTTCATTTCGACTTTTATCATCTGGATCATCTATTAGTTTAAATGGATTATTCAATTTTTCATCTTCATTCTCAGATTTTACTGTAGAAATAAATAATAAACTAATTACACCACAATATAAAATAATAATCTTAGGTAACATAATCTAAAATGGAATAATTTAAATTTAAAATACAATTTTAAAAAATAAAATAAAATTTAAAATACAATTATTTATAGAATATTTAAACAACTGAATATTATTATAAAATAATTATAAAATTATCCAACTATCAACCACTGTATCTTTGTGTATTTGTCACAGTGCACCTGGAACTAACATAATATTGGTTTACAATAAATTTAATATTATTTTTTAAATTAATATTTTATTTATGATTTTATTGATTTTCTTTATAGAATTGGCACGCCCGACAAAATTATAAGACATTAGACGTTAACTATCCGGTAATAGTTATCTGTTTCAGAAAGGATAATGTCACTTGTCGATCATCAAGATTGCTTTCTAATTCCATGCAGATCGCCAAGAATTGATCAAGTAATCATGTAGTACGCGCACCTAGATGCAACTGAACTCCCTATAATGCATTACAGAAGCTAATTGTTGGGCTATGAAGGAAACTTGTAATATGTTCCTGTTGAGTTTAGGAGAATTTTTGGGAAACAAGTCAGGCCAAGATAACATTAAAGTTAGCGGACGATATAGCGATTAACACATGACAGACGAGTTATGTGATTATACTGACGTTCGATGGTTAGTTAAAATGCAGTGTTCGGACAGAATCCATATGATTAGAAAATTAACACTAGGACGGCCGGAAATATTTTATACCTTGGAAGGCCAAACCGGTCAATTTGACCGGTGCACATATGCTCCTTATTTTGACTCACCCCTGAGCGCTTGGCGCTTGATAGTCTCTGAGGGAATGCTGAAGTTAATTCAAAAATACACAATTATGAAAGGAAAAGAAGCTTCGTCAGACTGGTGTATCAGTCTACAAGAATTAGATGCTTTTCTTGGATTGCTGTATCTCCGTGGTGTGTTAGGCTTTCGCCGACATTCTATCAATTCAATCTGGTCATCTCAATTTGGATCTCCTTACTTCAGAGAAGTCATGTCTCGGAACCGTTTCCGTGAGATACTGCGCTTTCTTCGTTTTGATGAACAATGTTCTCGACGTCAAAGAGTAGAACAAGATAAATATGCTCATTTTCGTGAAATATTTGACTTGTTTGTTTCAAACTGTCTTCAAGTTTATACTCCTAATCCCTTCCTTACTGTCGACGAGCAACTTTTGCCGCTAAAAAATAGGTGTTGCTTCATCCAATTTATGCCAAATAAGCCTGATAAATTCGGTATCAAATACTGGATTCTCAGTGATGTCAAAACCAAATTTGTCATCAATCAAATGCCATATTTAGGGGCTCACGATAGAAACGAACGCTGTGGATTACGGCTGGGTGATTTTGTAGTCAGGAAACTAATGGAGCCATTTTTCAATAAAAGATACAATGTCTGCACTGACAATTTCTTTACAAGTCTCTCACTAGCTGAACATCTCCTTGTAAATCGAACAACATTGGTTGGTACTGTAAGATTAAATTCACGCTTTTTATCATCAGCTCACTTGCAGAAAAAGCCTCTTTTTGAATCGACTCATTTATCGTGTCAAAACACTGTCACTGTTTCCTATCAAGGCAAATCGGACAAGAAAGTCATTGTCATGTCAACATTCCATTCTACTGCTAGTGTGAGATCTGACGAAAAGAGAAAGCCTGAAATGATACACTTTTATAACAAAAATAAGACAGCTGTAGATACCATGGATAGCATGTTGCGTTTATACAGCAGTAAAGCCGCAACAGCAAGATGGCCAGTCGCTACTTTCTATGATTTGCTTGATAAAGCAGCTCTCAACGCTCATGTTATTTTCAAAGATGCTACGGGATCAACTATAAAAAGAAGGGATTTTATTTTTGAATTAGCTACATCTCTTTGTGAGGAGTTCAAAAGCCGTCGAACAGCAAGTCCCATCTCTGGTGAACTCTGTTCTGAACAACCAAAATTAAAGAAGCGAAAAACTTGTTCTGCTCCTCATTGTCATAACAAATCCGGAGCTATATGCCATGTATGTAGTAAAGTTTACTGTGGAAAACATTCCCAAATGACTGTTAAATGCTTCGGTTGTGTGTAAATTATATTTGGTTTTATATTTTCTAGTATGTAAGATGATTATGTGTGACTTTCTTGTGTGTTTCAAGATACCGGTCAAATTGACCGGTTCGGCCTTCCATGGGGATGGCCTCATTATCTCAGTCGTGACAAATGCTATAATTGAAGCTTTGATATGCACAACAAGTTCATTAAAAATGAATAATTGTCACAAAATATGAGACGTTAATTCCTTTTCGTTTTCTCACAAAATAAAAATGAAATTGCTTAACGGTCAAAATGACCGCTCTGGCCGTCCTAGTGTTAATAAATAATTAATATAAAAATTATCTATTAGAGGAAGCCACAAAGCACAAAAAGTGCAAGAAGTATATTTAAAATTATAATAAAACATCAACTAAACAAAAAAATTTAAAAACACGTAATTAAAAAATAAAAGATGAGTAATAAAAACTATAAATCGTAAGAAGTCGCAGAGAGAAATATATTTTAAATAAAAAAAGAAAAATATAAAACAAAAAATTTAAAATACTAAAATAGCATTATATAAAAATTAAATTAATTAGAAAAACAATGGAAAAATTCCTGTTTATTTAAAATAAAATAATTAAAATCTACCCATTAGCCAATGAGACTACTCCCTCATCTGATAGGTCGTTTTATTGTGATGATAAATAAAGTTTTACATGATTAACTCGAATTCTAATTTTATTTCATATTACCTAATTCGAGCTAGATTAATATCAGCTATTAACTATAGAAATCATCCGAGCCGTAACAAACTACCACAAATAGTTGTAAATTGTAGCCACATAGTGATGATAATTAGAAGGACCAGTGGCCTAGTCAGGAATTTATGAAGGGGGAGGTTGGAGTTGAGAAATATTTATTAATATTATGGTCAATCATTTCAAGCGTGGACTAATGAGAGTACAGACTACAGAGTACAGACAGATGTCACAGTATTAATTTACAGTAAATCAAATAAAGGAAAAAAAGTGTCTTTTGTTTTTTTCTTATTTAGATGGATGATTTTTTAGGCACTTGACGTCGACAAATATTTGTACATGAAAATGCAATGGGTGGGGCTTAACCCCATAACCCCCCTCCTTCTCCTCCTTGGCTACGCCACTGAGAAGGATCTACTTCCAAAAAATGCAACCTCTGAAATACGAATTAATAGAGTAATAATGAACTAGCCAAAATTACCACAATAAAGCTTGAATTATGTTAATCTTTATTTAACAAACATTATTAAACTTTGGATATTTACGAGATAAACCATAAATGATAAATAGTCTAAATAAACAAAACCTAGTAATTAGATAATTTTCTAAAATATTGAAGCTAAAAAACGTATACAGGATACTGAAAGGTGGGAGACGAAAAATAAAAATGTAATCTTTAAAATCTCCCCCTCAAATTTAAAGTCATTTAGGAATGTGTAAATTATCCAAACTTTGGAGATTGAGTAATATAATAGTAGAAAATGCGGATTGAAATTCCCATTAAGGGAATAAGCTAGCATGAGAATTATGAATTAAAGCTAATTTTATAAGGTTAAACTTTACACATGCAATCGAATCACCGTAAAGTAAATCTTTTGTTCTTTTTTTCTTTTTTTCAGCATGGACAAAACTTCTAAAGATTCAAGGTTACATATCAATCAAGCCTTTAACCCCACCACCATCAAGATAAAGAGACTAAAAGAACAGATAAGCATGCAACAGAAGAAGATTAATTAAATGGAAGCTTCTTGGTTCCAACAGCCCCAAGCACACGACTTACACCAGAGAACTGTAAGATTGGAAAAGTATCGGGACGAGCTCATCACAGAATGCGTGCCCAAAGGATACTTCTGAAGCGCAAGTATGAGTTGCTATGCAGAACTTATACATTTGTTGAGGTCTCAACAAAGCTTGAGATTCCCAACGTAGCACTGGTAACTATATAGGGCTATCAAATATAAAAAAGAGTTTAGTTATCAAATATTTATTTAAAAATCAAATGTTTATCAAGTTAATAAAATCCTTTCGAAATTTGGTTTCACTGAAAAAGAATTGTGCTTGTTATATTCGTATTAAGTGCTATATATGCGTATTATGTTGCGTGCTATTGTTGAACGTTTTTGTCGTGTCTTGTTCTATATTAAAAACTAGTAAGGATTTTCCATTTTTAGTTTATGTGTAAGTGGTAAATTTTTGGGTGAAGAAAATGATTTTTTGACCGCTATTTATACTTATTTTTATTGCTAAAATTACTAAAATAAATAAATATGTTATTTAAGCTTGCTAAAATAAAATAAATGTTTTTACGTATGTTGTTTTTCTACCTAGCTAAAATTACTGAATTAAATAAATATGTTTTATGCAATATTAACAATTATATTTTTATTTACTTATTTTATTTTATTATTTTAAAAATATATTATTACGTTATTGTTAGAATTATTTTATTTAGATTATTTTCTTTAGTAAGCCGCCTCGCTCAGACCTAGCTGTTACTCTATTTTCCCAAGCTGTTTTTTTTATTTATGATTGCAATTTAATAATTAAAATCTTTTTTATTTTTGTATTAAAAATTTCTCTTTTAAATGTATATATTTTATATGTGCATAACAAGAATGAATAAACATGCACAAACAAAAAATAAATAAGTGTACACCGATACAATAATATGCATCATTAAACCACAATTAAAATCAATTAAGTCATTATAAAATGTCAAATCACGATGATTGTTGGAACTGGATTGTATTGTTCTTATCTGTTCTCTGCATAGATGTTTACATTCCCAAAAGATGTGTCCTGGGCGCATATGACTTCTGACAACTGGAGTGCATTGGTTGATAGAGCCTCTTGGTAAACTAATTCATACGAGCATGAGAACCTCCATTAAACTGTTCATCGTCCATGCCATTCCCTGTTGCCGATTTCATTTTACTGTACGATCAATAAGGTAAGACTGACTGATCAGAATGCTGCGACAACTGAAAATCAATCTAGATTTATATGCAACATTACATACACACCAGTTTTCTGATTACCTGAATCGATTTAGCCGGAAGAATCATCAAACTTTACCTGAATAAGAGATCTCCCCCAGGCACACATCTACTAGAAGGCATCTCGGTACACGCGTGTTGTATACACCCATTAGCGATTTCGGTCAATCATTAAACTTAAATGCCCTCGTTATGTAAAGGGCATGTATGTGTGCATGTGCGGTGTCTCATGTAGTTTGGTGTGCAATGATCTGTGAATTTCGAGAATTTTAAGTTAAAATATGAAACCTCTTCCCAGCGTCATTCGAAACTAGTGTGCAGGCCAGGTATGTGTGTGGCAGATTTTATATGGAGTGACTAACTTGGGTGCACCGACGAAGGGAATGGTCAATGTGCAACACTTTCTTAGGTCACCTTTCGATCTTCTAGTGTGTAACAGACTGTTGACTGTATGTGTGTGTCGATTTGTAATTTGTATTATATATTTGTAAAAATCCATAGAATTAACGGTTTGGTTGTTATAGTAGATGACAGATCCTATGTGCTGGAACAGTGTCACCGTAGTTTACTGTTAGAACGGAAAATGCCAATCATCAACGACACACTAATTCTTCTTCCTAGGCAGTAGGAATAATCTGTTAGCCAGGCAATAAAATAGTTATTTCAATAGTTGTGTATGTATATAAAAATTTCCTTTCCAAACTGACCAAAAGGAAAATTTAAAAGTTCTAGCAAAGTCCTGATTTTCACATGTTTTTAGAAAACTCGTGAAAATATTCACAGCATCGACGAAATGTTAAACTTTCTTAAAACAAAATCCAGATATAATTTAAATGTGACCTGCAAAAATCTAAACCATATTTAAAGACATGGAATCCAGTTTCAATTTTCAGAATAAAATAAAAAATCGCTTACTTGCAGTGATTTGACCGCAAGAATAAAATGAAGAAATAATAAAAGTGAAAATCGAATACGAAAACATTTTCTACCTAATACAAATAATTTCATAATTTAATAAATTATTATAGATGATCAATGTATCTAAACAAATCAAAACACCTTGAAATTTCAATACTATATATTATTTAGTATATAACCTTAGTAAATAACTAGTCAATAAATAAGTTATCCAAACTTTATTTTCTTTTATAGTGGTATTTTAAAATGATGCATTTTATCCAATCATCATTATTTTATGTATATATGTATATAGGTATGTGTGTATTCAACTATGTGTATAATTAACCCAGAACAATGGGTCATGAACTTTATATAGTAGTGCGACAATTATAGAAATAAATAATGTTGGTCTATAATTAATTAACTCTTGGAGTAAAGTAATCATCACTATAGAGATGAAATCGATGGATTAGGGACCTAAAGAAAGTCGGACACATGCATTCTATCGGTAGTCCGCGAACCCACAGGAGTATCTGAAAATTATAGTATACGGTGGTATGCTCACTTTTTGCTGGTACTCAAACCCTTGATACATCACCAACGTTGATCACTCAACGGGTAACAAGTGGTAACACGCTATTGTATTCTGGGTTACGCTGGAAACAGCACGACAAGGTGAAAATTTGGACACCTGTAACCCACCATTATTATTATTATGACTGTTATTATTATTGAACAAATTTTACAACTATTTAGAAATCTTATTAGCCATGTTAAGTGTCGCAAGATGATTTGGATTCATAAAGGAACCTGATTTTAGAGGAGCTTTTCATGTCACGTAATCCCAATAATTAGAATAGAATATCTTTTTCTCCGTCCTTTTAGTTATTTTTAATGTTTAAGTCAGGTGGGTAACTACCGTCCTGATTTTGACTGATCCAAGACGATTTTTCCGCTTTTGAAGCTAACCAATGTTATAATAAACATATTTTTTAGACACTGAATAAATGTAAATTTTTCTATCAGCAAATAATGAACTCGTGAAATATTGTGACTAGGATCTTTGTGTCATTCTATCAATACCGCTATGCCTTACCTGTGTGATGGTTTGGAGAAGTTTGCACTTATAAAATTGGGTCCCGGTAGCCGAAAGTTTGAGAACTTCTAATGTAATAAATTCAAAAAAAGAGAATTGACATTACAAAAAAATTTTAATAAATAAAAAAAGACAAAAGAAATTCTTCTGAATTAATAAAGGTAAAATGGATTAAAGGAACTCTGCATTTCCTTAGCTTTTGCAATTCTTGATCTCCTTAATGTTGCCTTTATGTCTGGTTGAGACCCTTTGCAAGGAGGAAGTAGGTCTGATACTACAAAGGAAATATCTATTTAATTAGAATGAACCAAGCCTTTATGACTGTTTGGAGAAATAAAATTAGGCAGGATATTTGTCCAAGTAAAAAGGAAAATAAATTTTGTCATCTCGAATTTATATTCAAAAGTACTCGAAAAAGCAAAAATTTAAACAAATATTTTAGTTTCTCCTAGGTCTATTCCTCCCCAGTCGATATGTATTACGTGACTCGGCTCTACTTTGTAATGCATGTGTGATACGTCTTGCTCTTTTGGACCCCACTGTTGGGATGCTTGATTTGAAGACTATTGTGAGAACTGAGAGCTTAATGCGGTTAAAGTGAATGTATATTAATTTGTGCCTCACGGGGAAATAGAATTAATGAGTTATACCATTTAATTTTGTAAATCTTAACATCTGGAGTGCCGAGATGTAAATCAACGCTCAAAGCGTCTTTCAATTTTTCCAAAATGGTATTAATTTTGGTAGTTTGGCATATTTTAACTGATTAAGTTTATATGAATCTGGTCAATAATACGTTTACGATTGTCATCGGTAATTAAATTGGACCTTCTATTCCTCGCCGATGATAAAGAATAGATGATGATCTGGTCAGCATGGCTTCATACGCGTGAGTTCTAAAATTTATTAAAAATTCAGTTTATTGAATGAAAACTCGAGTGAAGGTTTACAATTTTCGTCTTTAGGTCCCTTTAGCTGTCTTCGGATGAGAGATTAAGTGGGGTGATATTTTATTTGGCTGCAACTCATAGCCCACTGAACATTAGTGAAACAAGCTCTAAGTGTCTTATTTATAAAATTCGATGATTTTTAATGTAAATTTTAAAGTCTGGCTGGGCTAGAAGTTGATTAAATAAAATCTGCTCACCACACACGACCCACCGGACACCATTGTGACGAACCGTAGTGTTATATGATAAGACTTTGGAGCTACACACAAACTAAAAAGCTTGATGCAGATCCCTATCTTCCTATTTAATTTTAAGTCTTACCCGTTAACGTTTCGCAGTTGCTCGTCTTACCTGTCGGATGCTTTCCACTTGTAGACACCCGAGCGTTGGGGTATACCTTCCTTCACTAATTATCGACCACATTGGGCACAAAGAGTTACAGTGTGAACTATCCAGATGAACTGCTCCATTATTTTAGTGTATTGCAATTTATGTTGGTGGCTGTGAGCCAAAAAATATTATGAGTTTACTCATTGAAAGTAACTTCGCTTAGAAAAATGGAAAAACATAAATCAAAAACAATGATAAAGCCCTTCAATTAGCATCATAATATGAAAATAATTCAAATACAATTCCTTACTTCTAAAAATACGATTTCAATTTCTAATCTAGTAAAATGTGATCTATCAAAAATTACACATTATATTATGACCTAAATGAGTCTGCTTATATACCCTAATTTTTGTGTGAATGCATTGATGCAGTAAAACAAATTCGAATTATTGTAATTCTATTTAATTTTTTAACAGATATGATCATCCTGTGGTATAGATATTTCATTCAGATCAAGCTCTTCTTACTCTATCCTCATTCCACACTTTCCATTTTCTTCGTTCGCGATTATAACCATTAGTTCACGTTGCCGACGTGCAGCAACTCTCTGTGGCCTAATGCATTTAGGTAGAATAATTGATTCCTGCTTGTGAGTTGCAGAGTGGCTGCGCAGCATGACTAACGACGCGAAATGTGTGTGACATTTTTTGCAAATCCTATCGCTAAGCACGGATTGTATTGACGGACAATACAAGTCATATGGAATCGACCGATAGGGATTTGAAGAGCGAGGAAGGATGTCATTTACTTTCAAACTTTGAGCTACAAACAGGGATGTGAATTTATGAGATGCTCCGTCTGTTTTCCTTTACATAATGTAATCAAAAGACAGTATTGTTGTCGTTCAGTACAAAAGCTAAAAGTTCGACCGAGGCTAGTTTTGCTATATCTTGGAATATTGCTCGTGCAAAACGTCGATATACCGAAGTTAAATTTATTAAGAAAAATATACAGGAAGTTGTAAAGATTTTAGATCCGAAGAACAGTGTAGTGTTCAATATAATATATTTAGTTGTTGTTGATGTAGGCGCTATGTTATATTTCGCCATTTTCATAGGATATTCTAGTGTTTCTTACAGTTTTGATTCCTAATTCATTTTTTAACTTTATTTTGTGAAAACCTTTTTCATTTCCAGTTGCTATTTTCTTCAATCACTATTAATTCGAATTTGCCTACTTCTAGTTATTTCTTTATGCTATATCTATTTTTGTTTCGTGTCATATTATTCGTTATTATTTTACTTTACATGTTTTATAATTTGGTGTTATTTTCTCTTTTTTCTAATGTTTACACACAAACACAACAGATACACCAAAGTTTCAATAATATAAAATACTAACCAATAATACATGTGTGTATGTGTGTAATTAACAAATGTTAAATAAAATAAGGACAATAAATAAGGGCTTAAAGGAGCATCAATTAAGGACGTCCCCTAAGAGGGAGGGGGGTCTCTACAGAGGGGACATATGGGGACAATGGGGGGGGGGGTCCAAGTGCTTAGGACATCCTCAGACTAAACCTAATACCTACCCAATCACTATGAGAGGACGAGTAAACATTAGACTGAAATAATTTAGGCTACTAATTAAAAGACAGATGCCTATATTAGCTTTATTAATTTTGTTTTAAAAAATGGATTGTCTTTTTAAATTTGGACAATTTTTACTAAAGCTTAAACAATATTATGTATTACCAGCAACAAAATAATCTGCCTAATATTATAATTTTATGTTTTAAATTTCGTCTGAAAATAAGGGAGTTCTGTTTTCGGAGGGATGTCCCCCCGGGGGGGGTCTCCAGAAAAAGGACAAGGGGAAGGGGTCAGAAAGTGCTTATTTTGGGGGGACGTCCTTAATGGATGCTCCCTAATTTTAAATGTAAAAAAGAAATTATGGATTTTTCGAATAGTTAATTCATTAATCATTCCTTATAAACATGTTTAAGTTCTTTGTAGTTAATTTATGTTTTTGGTAGGATTTGTGCTAAATTTGCTAACTTTAAATTAAAACACATTGAGAAAATAATCAAGTGTTGAGTAATAACTAAAGAAAAATCCATCAGAAATTCTAAAAAATATTTTTAAAAATTCTTATTAAGTCAAAACTATGAAAACTAATTACAAAATAACTGAAAAATTACTATTAAAATTTATTATTACACTAAAAAATAAACTATTAAATAACAATGGTAATTTATTTATATAAATAAAGGAACAGCATTTTTTTAAATTTAATTTTGAAATATATTTCGAAAATAAATATTTGATAATATATTTTTGACTTGCATGCCTTATCATGCTCAATAATATTACTATTTTCACTCAATCGGGTGTGCCCTTGCACTCATGTACAAAGATAACGTGAAGTCTCCTCAATGTATATGATATAACACCCTTTACACGTAAAACTATATACGATAATATAACTTAGAAAAAAAGGTGTTAAAGATATTAGCACGAATTTTACAATACTTTGAAATAATTTTAACATTGGCAATTCCAATGTTTTTAAATAGCTTTTCTAACCTTTTTAAAGCTCTCAAAAACAGTGAAACTATAATAGAACCAGCAGAAGTAAACAAAGCACTTTAACCTATTTTATCAGTGCTATTCAATTGAGCATCATCAATCATATCCATTACATTACTTTCCCTATTAAATGAAAGTACATTCAAGCGAACTATTTATCAACAGTTTCATATATCATTCGCTATAATAGTGACTTTGAATATGAAGTAGTTTAGTCAATTGATGTATTCTATTAATGAATTTGCAATAACGATAGATCGAACCATTTATCATATTTATTTTATATTTAGTTTCGCAAAAACATTTTTAATAAATTCATGTTTCAAAATGCCTTTCTTCCTTTTCAATTAGTAAATCAAAAAACGAAATTTTAAAGTTAATTTCCTATGTAAATTATTCATACAATTCAATTATGGTAAAATATACTTCCTACTGTTAAATATCAGAAAAATATCATCTACGTAACTTATATTTTGAAGGTGTTTAATTAACTTTATAAAGATTAATAAATTTTATTGAATTCCGAGCATATGATTATGTAATTACAAATATACTTGTAAGTATAATCGTTTTTATTGACGTTTGTTGTAGTATTCGTTGGTTTATATTTGTTTTTTTATTTGAATAATTGATGTATGATTGCGTATGTAATAGAGATTTGAAGAGCCCGGCCGAGTCACCAGTAAATAAACTGTCTCGGGACAGCTGGGGTGAATGTATGTAAGTTACAAAATATTACAATAATCAAATGAGTGTAAAGAACAATACTTTAAAATTACAACTTCTATTTAAAAAAAACAATAAAATAGATACGCACTTTATATTGAAATCAGTCCTTTGCTCACTAATAGATGGCCGAGGAATCTCTTTGTATCCAGGTGAATTAATATCTCTAATATGTCTAATATATCTTCCTGGCCTTTCGTACAATTCCACTGTTTGAGTTTCTTCTGATATTTGATTGTTGTCAGACAGTTTTATAGATAAATAAGACTGGCGAAGAATCTTTTGATACTGAGATCTTAAATTTTATATTGTTGAGGGAGAGATCGATGTTATAAATGTTTTGTTATAAATTCTTCGACTTCTTTATTTCTGTTTTCTGGTTTCTAAGTTTATTTGCTTGGCAAGATAGTTTAAGTTTATTTGGCTTCTGTTTTCTTTTGACACTTGGTTTATTCTTTGGATAATATTTTGTTAATAAATTGAGTCAATTTGATTTGGTTTTCTTTTATATCCACGTTTATTTCGCACGATTATCTTTAGCCTCGGCGTTAGGGAATTATAGTCAGTTAGTTTCATTCAATTTATGAATTTATTTGTCTCTTAAATTCTTTTCAATTAAAAGTAAGTTTAATTAGCTTTTAAACTTAAATTTTGTTTTATATTAGCAGGCACATATTTTCATTTCATTTATCCATTATTTTAATTAATGTTTTAGGATACCATCAATTTACCTTTATATATCTAAGACTTTATAGAAAGTTAGAAATCTTATTCTCTAACTTTGTAAGAAAATCGGTCAATCAACACAAGGAGACCCCGCAGTGATATCATCAACCAGTTGCTACCAATTATCATTAAATATAAAGAAAGAGTAGATTTTGCAAACATTAACAAGTATTGAAATGCAACTTTATCCAATATCGGACTACCCAGCATATTTTCAATCCCCAGATTACATCATAAAACAAATCGTTTCCGTATATAGTATTTGACAATGATTAAGATGGCAGAATAATGATGAGAATCATTTCCTTGAAATATATTTCGATTTTTTCTCATTTTCGTTTAAATATTCTGATATTTTATATTTTATTAAAATCAGAAATTGTTGTTAAATTATGTTGAATAAAATTATGAATATTACGATTTTATTGTTCCTTGGAATCTTAATAACCCATGCTCCAAAGGTGCAATCAGAATATACATTGAATTGTTATAACGAGGACGAACCATTCCGCTTAGTGATCAAACCATTAGAAAAACACTCTTCTAAACCGCTATTTGAGGATGATGCTGATGATGACGAGCAAAACGATCCTTTCTTTCCTTTTAAACCTTTGATAACTCCCAAAATTTATTCCAAAGAAGTGATTACTGCAGATAGATTATGGCACAACGATATTATGAAAATATTTTACCAAAAACTTCATGCCGAAAAAATATTCCAAGAACAATTCAAAATGAAAAAATTTCCAATTGATGTTCATTTTAGCATGACATTTACAGAAGACATCCTGGAAGACTTGCAAAAGTACATAAATGATTCAAATGAAACGATACCATCCAGGACAAATGATTATTTCTTGAAAGTACTAAAGGTAGAAACAGTGAAGACGATATAAGAAAAGGTCAGTTATAATATTTGCAGAATATATTATTACAATTCTTTATGCCTTTCAGTGACTCCTCTAGAAAATCAACTTGATTTAAACGTTATTGAGTTACACAGTACTAAACTTGAACATTTTTTTTTAATTACCTGGTAGCATTGACGCAGCAAGCATTTTTTGTAAATAAATATTAGAATTATTTTGTATTCTTAACTTCTGTATATCTACATACGATTGGAAACAGTGCCCAAACTTAGTGCTCAATAGGACAAAAAAATCATATCAATAGTGTATTTTATTTATAATTTTGTTTGAAAGATAATTAAAATGCGCACTGCTTGTAATAATTAAATGCTATAATAAATTGTTTTCATTTTCATGAATCTCTTTCAAAGTTCTGATTTTGACAAAAAAGTTCAAAAAGGGCTCGCACAGGCCCCGTATAGAATATAATTGTTTGTAAGTACGAGAGATATATCCCTGCATTATGTAATTTATTGGGATATCTGATTGCACTAATTGCTATTTATCTTATGTATATGTATATTCGTATAATCAACACGTTTGACTGTCGTTAAGTTTGATCAATTATTCTGGAATTTTTGGGCCCTCTGATTATGTCGTTGTACTTTTTGTATTGCAACAGCTTTTGATAACAAACGATGCCTTCTGAGAAATTATGGTATTATATTAATTAGTACTGACCTTTGTTTTTATTTTCATGTTTGATACCTTTTGTTTCCTTCCTCTTCCGCTTTCTTTTCTGAGTTCCCATAGATCGTCCCGTTTGTCATGAGGATCTTCCACCAGCTAATTTTATTTATTTATTTCTAAATTGTTATTTAGGTATCCTCAACAAAATAAAAATAACATATCACCAAATCGACTAGGACCTTTAGTAAATAAATGAAACACAGAGGCAACCCCTGCTGTAAGAAAGAGTAGTTGATTAGTCACTGGATAAAATAATACCACTCGAAATATTATAAATAAAGACTAATAACTAATCACAAACAATTTTGAGCTAAACATTGTTTCGTTGCCTCAACCTGAAGAAACCGATCATAAATTGTTAGTGTAAATTTCAATCTTTATCATTCTGTCATAAGCCGTGTGACAGATTTGATTTCAAAAATTTATCTAATTAGTTGAGTGTCACAAGTGCACTCCTGATTTCCCTTTCTGCTAATTAAAAGACAATCAAAAGTTAATTTAAAAGAAATTATTAGGACTTGTGAGTATTCAACATATGCAAGCGAAATATTTAGAAATCTTAATCAATTGTGCAATCACCTTTCACCCAGCCACCCACCTACACACACACGCACGCACAATCAACCAATCAATCAATTTCATTACTAATTTACAATAAAATTTCAAAATTATCTCATTTTATTTAATAAAATTGCATAAAAATTATAATAAACGAAAATATAAACCAATCAAATCTAACCAATAATTTATCATTAAAATATGGCAACGAGCCAGAAACACGAGCGAAATACCAAATAGTTAACCAATATACAACAAAGAGATATGACAACATTTTCCCGATAAATCTTAGCAAATATTTCACAAAAAGTTCCCTATCGACCACAGCAGCCTTTTTTGCTACTGATTTCCAGTTTGATGGAGGTTTTCAAGTCGTTATTTTCCTTGCTTGTGAGATTCCTGAATTAATAAAGGCTTTATTAATTGCATGGACGACGAGCGGAAGAAAAGGAATGGAAATGACTCACCCGAAACCAAATGAAAGACATAATCAATAGAATTTGTAACATTACTGACTGGGAAGTTAGCACAGAAATTACCAATAAAACAATGCCAAGCTATGTAAACACAGTCACGGTGCAATACAAAGAAGTGCTTATTTCTGCCAATATTAGATTGTGTAGCTATTTATAGAGATTCCCCAACTAATATTTTCTGTCCTTTTAAGATATTTATCTAAAACTATAGTCACACGCAAATGACGTTTGGAACTCAAAAATCGATAAAACCGCAATCTTTTTCGAAAGGACAGCGAGCGCAAAATTCCCAACGAAGTCGATAAATATTTGTTTAATCTTTGCTAAGATTTTATTTTGGCAATTTTTCATTATATCGATTTGTGGAGGAAAAATAGTAAAATAAATAGCAAATTTGTTGCACTTTGTGCTTAATATTTTGAAATACACAAAAATTCCGTTTTGTAAACTAATAATAGCTCATCAGTGGCGGAATATATTATAAAGATATAATTCAAATAAATAAATAGCTGAGCCATTTCTGCAATTTTGTTTTTATACGATTTTTTTGTAAACTGTTTCTGTTGTAATTTAATGTCAGTTGTTTTGTTTTTATTAGAAAAAGGTAAAAATTTAAAAAAAATTTTTTCTATAAATGTAATCTAAATAAAACCTATTTTATTTTTGAAATTTAAATGAAAATGTTTTCTAGGAATTTCAAAATTGATTTTATTCGATGGGAAAAAAAGAATCACAAACGAACGGGGATTTCTATGGAAATTAAAATTCCAATTTTAGATCGTTTGACGAAAGGAGAGAAATTAACGGATGTTGGTAAGCATTTTGATTTTGGTGAATATATTATAAGAGCCATTAAAAAGAATTAACAGACTGTTATTTCTGGTACAAAATTAAGTTCAAAATGAGGGAGAATTAATTTCATCACCCGAATTGTTGACTATATATAGAAGATAATGACTAGATTTAATTTCTAAGAAAAGTGAAATAAAAAAATTAATTAAGACTCCGGAGTAGAAGGAAGTGTGCTCCATGACGCATCGCATGACTCATCATTTTTAGAACAAAGTCATATATTTTGGAACAAAGCCAATGACTCATCGGCATGACTAATCACTTTTTTTAAACAAAGACATTTAAACAAGGGTCCAAGGTTCAAATTTTTAAAACCTTATAATATACATATCAAACAAAAGTTAATACAAAGGTAAGTATGATGGTCATACTCTTAAAGGTCAAAGGGTCCAAGGTTTAAATTTTAAAAAGTTTATAATATATATATATATCAACAAAAATTTTCATATAGAATAAAGATAATATGGTAATATTTTTTGATTTTTAACATAAGTACAATTTATAAATATAAAAAATTGTATAATATTTTATTCCTTGACACATTATCAGTTTGATTAACTTAAAATATTTGCAAAATTTTATTTTTATATTTCTTTCTAAAATTTCTTTTAAGATTAGGGTCAGTGATATACTTTTTGGTATCAATATATAAAATTGAAGACTACGAGTATTTTAAGCTAAGTTTAAGAAAATTTATGTATTTATGAAATATATAAATAAATTACTTACCTTAATTTTCTATGGTAAGTAGCAGATTTGTAATATTTATTTGTTTAATTAGCTTCCTAGCACGCAGTACGAACACGAAGTGTATCATTTGAGAAACAAATACAATGTAACTGGGTAAGAAAAGCAATATGTTAGAATTAGTCTTAGTAGTCCGTAGGATTCTTAGAATGCAAAACAATGATTTTAATAAAAATAAAATTTAACTTAATTCTAAAAGTCGGGACTTTTGAAAAACTTGGCAGGATGCAGGATAAATCGGGACGTCTGGTCACCTTATATATACATCAAACAAAAGGTAATGCAAATGTAAATTATTATTATTATTTCAAACCTAAATTATTTATTTTTACACATATACTCAACACATTAATTTTATTATTATTATTTTCAATGTAATATTATTATTTTAGACATTTGTTAATAAATTTTTAATATATATTATATATAAAATACTTAAACAAAGTTTAAATAATTTAATCATTAAAATATCAATAATATTTATAATAATTATTTAATTAATTTGGCTACACATATCAACAGCAATAATGTAAATAGGCTCACATTTTTACAATTATTTATAAATGACACAAACAAAATATAAAATCAACCTGTTAAATGGTCTTGTATCGAACTAAGAAACTGTCGAGGTGATTTATAATCAACAATTCCTTGTCAATCGCACAGAAAAAAATAGTTGAAGATAATCATATTGATTACAACATCATTCTCAAGTTTGAGACAACCGAACAAAGAAAAGGACATCCAAGGAAACATTTTGTGGATTATTTAATGAAATTACACGATCACAAATTATCATATGTTTCATATGCATCAAACATAGTTTAGAGAATTGGCTATGAATTCTTTTTTTGAAAAATTACAACGCTTTGATGCTGGACAAATAACTTGAGAACATTTAAGAATGTTGCAACCTCTAAATCACATTGTTTTGAGATTAAGACAAAAATATTTCTTGATTCATCGTTTTATGTGCCATGAGATATTTGAAAAATATAGTGGAAACTTTATAATGACAAACAATTGAAATATTTGTAAAAAGAAATGTCTATGCTCATTGTAAAATCAAATGTCAAAATAATTATAATTGATTTAAAGATTAATAATTGATTTAAAAATATTATATTTATTACATAATTAAATAATGAAATGTGATTATATAAAGACTTTGTCATTTTATTTCACGATCAAACCGCAATAACCCTAAAATGCACCCTTTTATATGTAAAACGTCAAAAACAACAGATAAAATCGAAAAAGAAAAAAAGTATTTCCCAAAAAGGTCTAATTTATTAATATTTTCATTTTATTATTTTATACAATTTTTTTATCTCCAAAAATTATTCATAATATAATTAAAAATTTATTAAAAATTAAAAAATGTAATCACTTGGCCATGATCTGAAATGCTTCATTTATATTTTCTCCCGTTTTAGCGCTGCATTGAAAATATAGAACATTTTCCACCTACAACATTTGAATACTTGGTAGCGATAATAAACTATTTACATTAAGAATCTCCTTCAATCGACTGGCTTGATTTCTATTTTCCTCGTCTTGAACCATATCACATTTATTGGCGAGAACTAATATCACAGTTTCATCTTCAACTACTTCTTTAACATTCTCCATCCATTGCCGTAAATTTACCAAAGACGACTCGGAAAGAATATCATAGACCATAACTATTCCATCAGATTTCCGATAATAATGTGAAGTTATGCTGCGAAACCTGAGAAAAACGATTTCGTTGTCATTACATTCAAACCCCTTTAATGTTTTACCGTTCCTGTCCAGCAGTATCCCATATTTGAAGTGCCACGAAATATGCATCGATTCTGATGGATTTTATTTGAAAATCAACACCAATTGTACTAGCCAAGCCTTCACTGCGAAATTCATTGTTGCAAAATCGTTTTATAATACTTGTTTTACCAACAGAGGAGTCCCCAATGAAAACGACTTTAAATATTCTTTCTGGCTTTTCTGGACCATTCTGAAGTTTCAATTTTAACGATAAAAATTTTGAAATGCTAATAAGAGAAAGATTTTATGTCAATATTTTGATTATGTATTAATATGGCTATTAATATATGCAAACTTTATAATGACAAACAATTGAAATATCTGTAAAATAATGTCTATGCTCATTGTAAAATCAGAATGTTAAAATAATTATAATTGATTAATAATAATTGATTTTAACATTATATATATTTATTACGTCATTAAATAATGAAATGTAATTATATAAAGACTTTGACATTTTATTTCACGATCAAACCGCAATAAGAAATGCAAATTATAATTTCTTAAATTTGTTATAACGCTTACCACAGTTTCAAAAACAGAGGCTTGTACTGAACTCTCAAACACATTATAAGTTTCTTGTAAAGTTTTCAAAGACCTTAGAGTGAGATTATAGATCAAACAGTGTAACAGATTCATTATTGAACACTTACAAGAATAAATTTAAATTAATATTTTCAATATAACAGCTTGATACACAACTTTGATACAAAAAGTAAAGAAACAAAATAAGATAAAAATGGAAAATAGCAAATTTTATACGCTTTCAATTAATAAAGTAGTTTTGGCAAAATTCTTTCAAAATACTTTTAAGTGCGGGTCAAAATGAAATTTTCAAAATGTCTCCCGGGCCGGAGAACTATACCGCTTACGCTGTGCACACGCGAATGTTTTGCGTGGAGTTTTTTTCCTGCCCAAGAAATTGTCTTACTTGGGTGTACATGCGAACAATTTGTGCCAGTAAAATATGTGGATGTTAATTATATTAAATTAATGATCATTAAATAAAACAGTTAATGACAGATTTTATTTTGTTATTTATTTATATCTTAACGATACAAAATATTTAATATTGATACATAGTTATTAAATTTTTATGTTTATATTGCATTTTGTAAATATAATAGTAAATAGAATTTTAAAAAGAAAAGACAAACATCAAACGTTAAAATAGAATACTTATAGTAAATGGGAAACGTGATCTTAAAAGAAATGACGACGAGTATGTGATCAGTGCTAAATCAAAATACACCTAACTGCGAAAGTTAACATTGTTTATAATATACGTTGGTGTGCACACCAGCTGAGGTGAGTCACCAATTATATGACAATTGGTGGGTTACAGGTACTGTAAATCTTTACCCCCTCGTGCTGTTTCCAGCGTAACCCAAAATACAAGTTGTAGCTGACCACTTGATACCCGTTGAGCGATCAACGTTGGTACTGTATCAAGGGTTTGGGCACTAGCAAAAAGTGAGCATGCTTAGCATACTATAATTGTCTAGCACCCACTGGGGTTCACGGACTACCGATAGAAGGTCTATGTCCGATTTCTCTTCGTCCCCGTGATAACAATCAATCGCGTGAGAAAATCAAAATGTACAGATAAGGAAACACTCGTAAAAATTTTATTTGGACAAATCGAACAACTTATAGAGTCCTGGTCGGTTTGATTGGGATAGTCTCTACTCCAATAGGATGGAGGGTCAATTGAGCCTGACTGGCCTGGCGGATTCTTGCCCGAGCCGCTTTACCCGGCCGGATCTTCTTTTTCGAGGGCTTCGGCACGCTTTCCTTCCGTTGGTGAACCAGTTCGCTCATAGGTCGGATCTTAGAAATGACCTCCCGATCAAGGTCTTGTTGATGAATCTTGACCTCCAACTCCCTCACCTTCATGCGGAGGGCCCGCAACTCAACTTGATCTTGGGCGCTCTGGAGTTGCAATTGGGTGATGAGTTTCATTCGCTTCTTCATCTCTGTGGGCGGGAACCAAGTGCTCTCGAAATTTCGGCAATGGGCCTTAAGTCGCATTAACTTAGTCCGGTATTCCTCGGCTTGTTGCTGCGCCTTCTCTCTGTCTGCCCTCATTTCTTCCAGGAGTTGTAACACTAAAATAGACAACATTAGAGATTGTTACCTCGGCGTGGTGTAGTGTACGTTATTATTACTGAATGAACGTCGCCCCTACGTCACCGCTCCCCACTGCGTACTTCTAGACTTGCCCCTATGGATTTCACCAAAGTTTATAGTGTAGTCGTAATAGTCAACGCTGCGCAAATTAGAGTTGGTAGTCACAATGGTCCCCCCGTTGGAAAAAATTTATTGAAAATCAGAAGCGATGCACACAATAGAATTAGTATTGACAATTAATAAATGAACAATCGAACTAAGAAAATTATCATTAATAATAACACTGGTTAATGAAGATGATTGAACAAAACAACATCAATGGTGAGCTCAGTAGAGATGGCCAGAACAAAACAGAGTAGTTAGATCGGCCCGAACTGCCAAGACGTACAAGGTATTATAAGAAGAAAACACTCATCACATTACAGGAGTTGTACTATGTACTAATAACACAATCATCTCGGCTGCAGCTGGTTTAACTGTGAGTCTCAATCCTCGCCCACTTCCATCTCCTTGGTGGAACTGGTGCCTTTTCGGGGACGTCCTCGCCTGCTTTGCCGATTCGGCCCACGGTGGGAGCCTCTTGGATGTTCCAGCCCACGTTGGAGGGCCGCAGTTCGCTTTGGGTGACATTGGGCTCGTGCGTACCCATCACAGTCTTCCAACTCGCCGGCCAGGGTTGCTTCCTCGAGACGGTGCAATCGGTCCACTGCTCTCTTCGCATCGTCGAAGGCGTCGATCAGAGCCAAATACGTGTCGTTGAGGTACGGCTCTATCTTTGGGGTCACTGGGACCACATTCTGGTAGGTCCAGTCATGGATTTTATACCAAATCCACCTGGACCTCAGGCGAGTGAGTGCTTCCTCCTGGTCCAGTCTGGCGACTTCGTCTACCTCCGCATGATTTAGGCTGAGACTGGATGTAGATTTCGAGGGGTTCGCGTGGCTGTCTTCTGGGTTAATATTAGGCATGCCTGTGAGATTAAGAGAACATGTTAGTAAAATTCTATTTGCTCGTCTACGTCCGGTCACCCCAAGACGTTTGGTACACCATTACATTTAAGCTCAAACGTGACCCGTAGTACAATGATCTTTCAGGTGGTGAAAAAGTGAACTCAATGTATTAATCAATTCCCCCTTCTGATTTCGATGTAATTTAAGTAGGCTAGCGAATTATGAAATTTAAGGTTTGTAAGTATCAGTTGCAAAATTTCAGTGCGTATGTTTAAAATGAAAATCCCTGCGCTGTTTTTTGATGGACTAATGGTCGATATAATAAAAAATGAGCATTTAAAATTTTCTAAACTAAACTTTCAATAGCGGTTGTTTAAATCATTTAAAGATTTAATTTCACTGTTTATAGCAATTTATATTAATTTAATATTTATTTTCCTTTAATGATTTTTAGAATTCCCTGTTAATACTTTTTGCAAAAATTTATTCTACTAGGACCAACTACGGGAAGGGGATGTCGCAAATTGTCTGAATTCACATTCAGCTCCTACGAATCCCTGACCAAAGTGGTTGCAAGTGGTTCTCTCTTCGACTGATACATAACGGGTAAATTAGCTTGATGCTTTAAGTTTGTATAATTTCAGGAATGAATCTCCAAACTCTTCACTTTGAGGGTGACAACTTAAATAATGGATTCGAGATGCCCCTGTTTGATGGAAGTTCAAAGTATGCCAGCGCTCTAACTTTGTGAAGATTCAGCTGGGTAATATTATTTGTTTAGATCTTTGATCTATGCCTCGGAGTTCTAAGTCCACCAATTTCACCCGAAGACGTCCAGCGATTTGTCATTCACTTTCGAGGATTTACCCTGATGGGAGTATTAGTTGTATAATCCTCGCAAAGCGAGCATTCGAAGGGACTTATATACATTGATTTATTTGTGCCGTTTTCTGGTTTCTTGTTTTGTTTTTTGAAGAGTGTTTTAGTCAATAAATCCAGCTCGATTTTTGCATCTTTGGTTTCTTTACGCACTCCTACTTCGGCATGATTTTGTTTTTGCTGGGGTAGGTAAATGAACTAGGGGGTTCCTTCGTGCGATGATCCGAGGGACAATTCCATGAGGTTATTGTTAATGTAGGTATACACCCGTACGCTCACTAATGCACATGCACAGTTATAACTACATAAATTTACAAATTTAAGTTACTGATCCCGACGTCATTTACTGGGGGGTGTTACTAAAAATAGATCTCAGTAATTTTCAGGGATTTTTATTGGAGGGTAGGGTCTTTGTAACTAATTTAGCATTAGGGGGATCCCCAAAAAAAATCAAAAGTTTTGGTTAAAGTTTTATTTAAGAAAATAATCCTCCTGATAACGTAACCATAATGGTAGTATGACCAAGGTGAAAATTAATGTCAACAACACTAACGGAGAAACAAATAATAACCATAATAATTTTTAATAATAATGATTATAATATTAGTAATAGTAATAATAGTGTTACATTACTAATGATAATAATAACGATAATACTATAATAATAAAAATAATGATAATCATAATAGTAACATTAATAATAATAACAATAGCAATACTAGTGATAGCAATAGCGATAAGGTTAATCATGATTATAAGTGTAAGGTTTATGCAGTGGGTAATAGATGTATAATTCGGGGGGGGGGTATTTATGAATATCTGTAACTTATCAGTTTAACGTTTTACAGACCAAATATATGCTAGAATGAGTTAATTTAAGACATTTATACAACCGGTAATGAAGGTATGATTCGGGGGGGGGGGGTTGTTTATGAATACTTATAAATTAGTAGTTCAATATTCTATAAGCTAAATATATATAAAAATAAGTGAATCTAGGTTAATTAAGTAAATACATAACCTAGGGGCTAATTACGTAGGTTTATCATTTTAACACTTTGTAAGTTAAATATATATCAAAATAAATTAGGATAATTCGGTACTGGACAATAAGTATATAATTCAGAGGATCATTTTATGAAAATTTATAAACTATCATTTTCACATTTTACAAGTAAATAGATATATTAAAATAAGGTAGGATGTTTGTGCATGAAATTTTTCCAGCTATCAATCTAATATTTTAGAAAATAAATATATACATCAGAATAAGTTAGGATTTTTATGAATGAAAATTTACAAACTATCATTTTAATATTTTATAGGGTAAGTATATACTTCAGAATAAGTAGGATATTTATGAATGAAAATTTACAAACTACCATTTTAATATTTTATAGGATAGATATTTACATCAAAATAAGTTAGGATATTTATGAAGTGAAAATTTACAAACTACCATTTTAATATTTTATAGGATAAATATTTACATCAAAATAAGTAGGATATTTATGAATGAAAATTTACAAACTATCATTTTAATATTTTATAGGATAATTATATACATCAAAATAAGCAGGATATTTATGAATGAAAATTTACAAACTATCATTCTAATATTTTATAGGATAAATATATACATCAAAATAAGTTAGGATATTTATGAAGTGGACCATAAATATATGATTCAAAGAGCCATTTATGAAACCAGGTGAGTTGTACCTATTCCAGTTGGGGGGTAACCATGAACTGGTGATTCGACGACTTTACGACATTGGTAAGAAAGATTGCCTATTCTTTAAATTTAATCTGCTGACATATACAATTTCATACTGATGGTAATGACACACTCTCTATGAAGATAACGAGAAAGGGGTGGGGTGGATAGTGATGATAATCCTGGAGGTGATATTACTATTAAGGTAAAATAGAATTTTTAAAGATTTCAATACCCATATGGTAAGGATAAAGGCTTGAAATTAATACATCATCGAACGTGATTAGATTATCTTCAAAATCGAACCTAATTACGAATAATATCAATAAAGTCTAATAACAATAGTTAATATTGATTAATAGTTTGTGCAATTAGCCGACCATTGGATAACTTTTGTGATAATTTGAGTCTGGGATCTTTCCCGTTTAGAGGTTCCTAATGATGTATTTCCTATAGAATATTTGAGTGTGTATTTTAGATATGTCGTTTGCCGGAAGGTCGAATTAATTAAAATTTTCCTACTTTCCCGATTCAACTGAATACGGTACGATAGGCCTTATTGTGAGGTGTTTCCCGCGATTACTTGCCCGCATTTTAGTCGTCCGCATAGTCCCTGCGACTATGCCAACTACCTGGATGGATTTACCGCCCTACTCCTGGTTAGAAACCATTTGTTCGTGGCGACCTTCCGGTTAAAAAGAAAATGAAATTTAGTGCATGTGGGGTCGTAGACCCGTATCGTGCATGTGAAAATGGTTTTTGGAAGCAAGGCTGATCAGCGTCGTGGATGCAATCCGCTCTCGACGACGCTGGTCACTCTTGTTGTAAATGATCGAATCATAATAAAAAGTGACAAGAATTAAAATCATTATAATATATCATAAAAATGAATAATAGTTATACAATAAATACACCATCCTTACTTTCAATATGGTTCGAAAATTTCGACACGAAAATTTTTGGCATACAAAAATATCTGAATTGTGACGAAAATGCGTCGGTATATATACCTATTTTGTACACGTGTATGTATTGATGCATTAAAACAAACTCGAATTCTTTTTATTCCAGAATTTTCTATTTCGTGATTTTGACATTTTTAATGGAAATTTTAGTGCTATAATTTTTGTTTTTCTTTTTAAATTTTTATTTTCTAATTATTTTTCATTAATTTTACGTCCATGATGGATTTGGAACGGTTCCAGAACATTCTATTTTACTTTTAATTTAATTTTTATTTTAACTGATGTTTTTATGAATTTCTTTTTGAGATTTTTGTTTTTTAATACTAATTTATTTATTTTTCTTTAACTTTTGTTGTTCTAGATGACTGTTGTGATGGTCATCGCCATTTTTATAGAATGTTCTGGGTTTTTCTGGAATGTTTTACTGTTTTTATCGTCTTTTAGGTTATTCGAGTTTGCTTTTGGTAATTCTATGTTTATTTGGTTATTTTTGAGTTAGATTTTACATAACTTCTTGCTTCTGTATGAATTTTATTTAATTTCTATGTTTTAGGTTTTTGTTGTTTTTCCTTTAATTACTATTGTTTATTTGGTGTGGTTTTTAATATTTAACTATACTTTTTGCTTTTCGTATGCTGTGTACCTACACATTTCGGTCACAATTAGAACTTTGGGTCTAGAAGTCAGTTCTAGCCCAACACAATGTTAACTTAATTTCATTTTTTCAATTTTTCAAAAATCTTTTTAAGGTAAGTTTTTGAATTTAAGTAATTTTTAGGACTTGAATTTTGATTTTATATAATTATGAGATCATTATTCAAGTTATTAATATTACCGCTAGTCAGCATTTATAATATAACATTGATAATTAAATTTCAGGTGTTTTTTTAGGAATTTTATGATATTTTATTTGGACTTATTTAGATTTATTTCGTAAAAATGTAAGTTAGATATTTTTATAATTATAAATAAATAAAGTATTCACCAAACATTTATTTTTTTAAGACATTTAGGAAAGAATGGATAAAATATTTTTTAAGTTTTTGTAATCTTTCGAATTTTGTCTATTTCTGTAATTCTATGAAAATATTAATTTGTTAAAATAATTTATTAAAATTTACGAATTTTTTCCTGCAAATTCGAAGATATCGAAGAACCTTCTTCAAAATTTGTAAATCTAAAGAAATTTTATATTCTTAATTATTATATAATTAAATCTTACGATGTATTTTCTTCGAAGACTGAGATGAGCACACGTTCAATTTTATGTGGTCAGCCAACCACGCGATTTGTGAGAGTATGTTTTATACATTAAAGTAGTATGGTTACGGCTGTTCAAAATTATAATACTGTCCATTATTTATATGTACACTACGCACACTAATACTGTTGATTTCAACAAAATCGCATGAGATTAAAAAATTGCATGTGGGATTTTTCAACGGGCCGACTTTTGCCCACCCCTGCTCAAGATGAATAGGTACTTATGCAGTTTATTCCCCCTTATTACACTATTAATAAATATTTAATATAAATAAAATATATTTTGGAAATCAAGTATTGTTGATATTCAAATTTTATTCCATACGTTCTTTTGGTGGATAGTGGAGGAAGTTGTACTGTATGGCCTGATTGTTGTAATCAAATCAAGATCTTGAGCAAATGTTGATGGGCACTCTTTGTATATTAAATTGTGAATAATCTTATATTAAAATAAAATTGATTTATTAATTTGATATAATACAATAAGGTGGAGGGGGTAATGTACCGGTGAAACTAAAGCAAAAATGTCGTAATATTATAATCTTAAAATACTTATATTTAAATAAGAAGCTTTTCTGTTGAATTATATTTCTGTCACATTCATTCTAAATGGAGGCCAGTGTTAATTAGAGCTTTGTATTTCTAATTTGTACATAAAATTTGTACATGCTTCATAAAATGTTGTTCCACATTGCATTTCAGTTGAATAAATTAAAATTATTTCTTTAAAATCCATATAACAGAAATGTTATTCAATTTCCTCTGCTATAATTAAATGATTGACATTATAGAAATCAATAAATTGGAAGGAACGTCGATATATTTATTAGTATTTATAAATAACTACTTTTTTAAAATATTACATCTTACATGAAATTTTAGCCTTACAACTGCAGTTTTTCAATTTTGTCTAAAATAAATATCTGAACTTGCAAAGATTGTGCACAATTTGTATATTAAACATTATCGCATTTTAAATTATCAAGAACTAAGAAATTACTATAATATCAACTTCTTCCACCGCTCCATCAGGAGGAGATCTCTCACCAAGATTTTCTCTATATAGCATTAATACATTTATATAATTTAATATATAAACTCATCGTCAATTATAGTTTGAATTTCCATTTCTTGATAAGACGGAGAAAGTACTACACTTGTTGATTGAATCGGGTTATGACTACTTATAATACTATTTTCGACTCTTATTGAATCATAACTGAAATCGTTGTATGAAACTCCTAAATCGGTTAACACATCTTCATCATCATATGTAATGCTTTGGCAACGTTCCCGTGTCACTTGATCGACACTTATCCTAATAAAAATCACAAAACTTATACATTAAATTGTGATTACTTAGGTATAAAATAGCTGCTTAAAATTGACCCACGCTTTTTCTTTAAATCTGCCACATCGATTACTTTTGGCTCACTTTGTTCCTGTGCCATTGATAATTCTTTATAAAGATCCATAGAGCCATTTGAAGATAAAAAATTGGATTTTTCTAATTTTCTAGCTTTTTCTTCTTGTAACTGTTTATTTATTTCTCTGAATGAATAAGCAATATTTATTTATAAAGATATTAATTTTAATTTGGAAATTTTGTAATACTGCAACGTAAAACATTTGAAACAACCACAACGTAATAATTCTAAAAAAATGTATAGTAATTATTTAAGTATATAAGCGAAGTACAACATGATTATGTATCTAAACACTAATTATAATTATGAGTGGACGAGGAAAAAGTGGAGGCAAAACTCGAACTAAAGCTAAAACTCGAAGTTCAAGGGCAGGGTTACAGTTCCCAGTAGGTCGTATACATCGAAAACTACGTAAGGGAAACTATGCTGAACGCATTGGTTCTGGAGCACCTGTGTATTTGGCTGCAGTTCTCGAATATTTAGCAGCTGAAGTTTTGGAATTGGCGGGTAATGCGGCTAGAGATAATAAGAAAACTAGGATTATTCCCCGTCATTTGCAATTGGCCATTCGAAACGATGAAGAATTGAATAAGCTTCTTGGAGGAGTTACAATTGCTCAAGGTGGTGTTTTACCGAATATTCAAGCCATTTTGTTACCGAAAAAGACACCAAAAGAATCCAGTTAAATAATTTTGTGAATGTTTTAATGGCCCTCTTTAGGGCCACAATTAGTGATTGGTACCTTAATTCATCAAGTTGACGAACCAAGCTTTCACGTTCTAAAGCTATGCCTTCTGTCATTTCGATTGCGGCTCTAGCTCGATTTCTCCGATCCTGTTTTGATTTTTTGTTAAGTTCATCGATGTATTCTTGGCAGTCTCGGAGAGATTTGTCAGTTGCTCTGAGTTTATTTTCTAGTTCATTTTTTTCTTTTTCTAATCTTTCACGCTCTTGACTTGATTCTGAATGAATGTCACTTAAGCTTTGGAGTTCTTTAGCTGTCTAGAAAAGGTGAATAATTAATAATCGTGGTTAAAATTAACTTTGTCATGATCTTTTAAAATTTCCTGATACAGTTTATCTTTTTCACGTATTTCTATTTCTAAATTATCTTTAATTTCTTTTTCTCGTTTCTTTTCCTAAGGACTTATGATTATAGCAAATTAAAGTTCATGTGAAATTAACTTCGTTCAAGATCCGTTCTTTTTCCGCTTTTATTTGAAGATCCATTTCGTCATATAGTCGTTTCATTTCCTCGTCGTAAATGTTCGATTTGCTTAAATATATAAATGGATAATGTATTATATAATTTACTTTTTCAGCACCCCCTCCAATGTACTATATTCATTTTTAGTTTTGTGCATGTCTGATATGATGGTTTCTATCAAAGTTTCGAAATGGCTCAGTAATTCGGCATTGCTGTTCTGCAACTGATTCCAAGTTGTCTTTTATATTGTCAATGCTAAAATATAAGTTAAATAATCTAAAATTTTATTGGTAATTTATTTAATGAATCAAATTATGGGTTTATGAAAAAGCAACATTTGATTCATTAGTAATACGGTTGGCAGTGGGTAAGTTATCCTTATTTCTTTAATTTCCGATACAGAAAATGCCTTGATTGGGTGGATCATGATAGCAATTGATCAGATCAACTTCTCTCTTCCCCGTCTCAATTATTATATTATTAATTATTTATACTAACAGCAAAGGTCCAGCATACCTTATTCGTAAATAAACATGGTTCCTGCAATAGGTAAACGCGTGAGTGCAAAATGGATCAGTTATTTATTAATATAACAATATTATTATCCCATGCTTTCGTGTTCGTTTTTCATGAATAAGAAATTTTAAAGTTTTAATTTACGGTAAATGCTTGCACAAAAATGTCCATAATTTAACAAATAAATTAAATAAACTGGGAGGCGCGAATATTAGCCAGGATTGACAAAATATAAGGAACACGCGTGATAATTATTGTTGTAGGACATCAACACTGAAAGCCCCTCCCCCCAAGAACCTATTGTATATACCTGTAGTCCCACGTATTGATCTTCCTTTAAAAATTTATATAATATTTCAAGAATGGGAAAATTCATTGAAATATCATACAAGTATTACTAAATTTTAAATGTCTCCTTAATTCAAGAAACTTGAAAAAATCATATTCACTTACTCTTCGGTTAATCCAACAATTTTCATTTTTTCTATAAGATGTTCCAAATGCTCCTGGGCCACATAGGTGAAGGGATGATCCCTCATCTTCGAATTCCAAATCATCATCGTGGGGAATTTCGACCGGTGCTCCTAAGAATTTACCTAGAGAACTGGGATAAAATTTCATACCCTTTACAATCGTCCATACTGAAACCGACTATGAATTCTTCCAATGTCAAATTTCCATTATTATCATCATCCAAAGAATCAAAAACCGATTCGAATTGTTCTTTATTCAACGGTAAATGGTCGGTTAGTCGATACATGTCTTCCTTGGTAATAAATCCTTTTTTCTCCTCATCACAGAGAAAATACAGTTCCTTGGCTTGATCTTCAAATATCGAATGATGTGTCTGTGACATGATTTTTTGGTTCAGTCAATCAGTGAAATTATTGATTGAATTCACAATTTTTCTGCTAGCTTTTTCATTGGTGGATTTCACAAATCGATCGCATGTAAATTTGTGCACAATAATCAATTTTTACACTCACCAAATTATTTATTGAATTTGTTACAAAATAGTTTGGGAAAGTTTTCAATTGTAAAATAATATTAATAATATTAATAATAATAATAATAATAATAATAATAATAATAATAATAATAATAATAATAATAATAATATTTATAATAATAATAATAGTAATCTTACAATTGCATTTTAATAAAATAAATAAAAAACACTATTTATTACAATTAGATAGAAGTGAGCTGTCTAACTCAGACTAAACCCCTCCTGCCATTTTAATTTTTTCAGAAATTCGACTATGTCCATTTAAAGAAAGAACATGAGCCATATGATGCGTCATGCATTGGACAACAAAGACAATGAGTCATAGCATGAGTCATATTTTTATTTTCAAAATTTTCTGTATTTTTTAACAAAGAAAAAAATTTTCATTTTCAAACTTTAACTTAAACCCCCTTCATCCATTTTGGATTTTTCAAAAATTTGGCTATGTCCATTTAACAAAGAACTTTTATAATTTTTTCGTTTTAAAGAATTTCCCTTTATTTTATGGTCACAATTTTTACCACATAGATAGAGTCGAGTGTGCTGTACATTATGGTGCTATTTAAACCTTCGAGGGTTCAACCATGGCGAGTCAAAACCTTCAAAGAGTCAAAAAATTTGATTTGCTCAAACATGATTTAAAATATCGGCACCATCATGGAGAACATGTCGGACCATACCTTACAAGGTTCGAAGGTCACCAAGGTCAAAAGTTCAAAAACTTATAAGAAATGTTGAGGATACCTAAATAGCAAATAGTATAATAAATAAGTAAATTACCTGAGGGAAGATCGCCATGACAAAGGGGACGTTCTATAGGAACTCGGAGGAGAAAAAGGACGTAAAAACAAATGAAAAATGTGAAAGAAAGATAGATCAAATAAAAGAAAACAAACAAGAAATTAAAACAAAGGTCATTGTTAATTAAGAAGTACAAACGGAGGAGGTATTTCAAATTCCAAATAAACAAAAATATGAGAAAAGCCGTATCTTCTTGACAGTTTATCAAAGATAGTAAAATGGCAGGAAAAGTCGGCACAACTCGAAAAGGCAAAAACAAGGCATTTCTCGAAATCTGTTAGAGATAAGGCTGAAGTAGCGGGGAATACAGAGGAAAAAGAAAATGGAAAACAAAATTATCTCAAGTACCACAAATGACAGAAGAGAACTGGTTGATAATGAATAATTGAGTGAGAGTGCCGAGAATCTTTTGTAAAATTGAATATAAAGTGGAAGTGGCGTGAATAAATTTGTAGTCAAAACAATAGAACAATCGATCAACGTACACTGTAATTGAGTAGTTGACGGTTAGTGATTATTGTTGTTATTACAGAAATTATACGAGAACGGCTATTCTTCACGTAATGTCGCAATAAGCTCTGTGTGATTAATTGGTTTAGAGTTAATTGGTTGTAATTGCAATTTGTACGATCTATTGTGAATATAAATAATGCTTATCTTGTTCGGGATTGTTAATTTGTGTAATAATAAAACACGCTTTGGAGTCAGAGTAAAATTTTAAATATTTTAAATACTTAATAAATATTTTTAGTGTGTTCTAATATAATAATCCATATATCGGATAAAAGTAGAGAATGATATCTGTCAAATGACATATTAATCAATGTATTGTCATTTAAAATTAAAAAGATGTTCAAATTGTTAAATTTAAAAATATTGAAAAATTTGAAAATTAAAAAAACTCAAGAAAACATTGAAATCATGTTAAATTATATATCGTTTAAAAGAGCAAACAAATATCTATCGAATGACATATTATTCAATGTCTTATCATATAAATTGAATAAGATATTACAATTCAAATCTTTAAAAATATTTTACTTATGTCTTTGTTAATCATGCATTTATATTGCACATATCTTTGTTAGTCAACCGCTCTTATTAGACACATGTCATTGTTAAACGTTCATATATTAACCAATAATATTTATGTTCAGTTATTGAGCTTAAGTTGTATTATCTGTATAAATACTGTAATCTTGCCCATACTTTCATTTAAAATGAGTCAATCAACTTTTGTAACAAATTTACTTAATGGATTAATGTCAAATCAACAAGATGATGACATTATCAGCAGTTTAATAACTCTCGTATCTTGTCCGGATAAAATATTTGAAGTCAACCCTATCAATTTTTAGTTTATTTTGAATCAAAAATCAATTCAAGCTAAGGAATATCACTTTAAACTAATATTTGGCTCACTTTTTGAATCAGGCATGAAATGGTCACGTAAAATTGTAGCCTTGAATATAATATATTGGTGGGTTACTGATGATCAAATATTTTGCTCTTTAGTGCTGTTACCAGCGTAACCCAAGATACAACATTGTTTACCGCTTGATACCCGTTGAGCGATCAACGTTGGTACTGTATCAAGAGGGTGAGTGCTCGCAAAAAGTGAGCGCACTACTTGCACTGTAATTGTCGAACACTCCTTTGGGTTCACGGACTACCGTTAGAAGGTTTATGTCCGCTTTACATGGTCCCTGTCGTCGGATAGTGCTCCCGATAACCTGTTAACGTGTCTTGTATTCTTCCACGGTGTCAGCCCACCCCACCATTCGTACAAATCATCATTATTCATGGGTCAATCTGTCCTACCTTCCCTGAAGATGGGTCAACTTTTCCGTCTTCGTTGGATCTCCTTGCGTCTGACATCTAAATGAGATTCGTTACCTAAAGTTGTCCATTGCCCTACTTAATTATGGTTTAAATGCTCATCGCGTCTGGTCCACTCTGTCAACCTATCCCGACAAGCTACCTAGACCGCCTTATCACACCATTCCACGAAAATTTGCAACTAGTCTAAATTTTAATCTTATATTAATTTAGCCTAAAACTAATATTCCATCGGAAAAATTAAAATTTTATAATAAATTAAAGTAATAAATCTTTAACCCAAATTAATAAATTAAGTTAGTGCAAAATTAAAATTTTATAATAAATTAAAGTAATAAATCTTTAACTTAAATTAATAAATTAAGTTATATTATTAAATATTTGTTTTAAATGATGACGTGATAGTCATTTACTTATCACCTCAAAGCGGTGAATTTAAATTTTTATATTTATTCAGGAATTAAATTTTCAAGTAATTATGTATGCAATTGCCACTGTATGCGACCTCGCTGAGAAAGAAGCACTAGCATCGAACTTTGTTTTCGAAATGCTTGCTTCTTCCTCAGTTGCGGCAGTCAGCAGTGGCACAATCCACACTTATCCTCATTCAGTTTGGTAATTTATATTGTTACATCTATTTTCACTAATGTTTCAGGTACAAGTTAGCAGGAATTGTTCCCTTTTTTAGGTTCTGTTCACTCGCTGTGGCTATTTTAGTAGATTGTGGAGAGGCTTATTTTTAAATATTCGAACGGAAAGTTTACAACTGAAATCGATTTCAAACCCAAAATAGAAATACTAGTCGGAGCACACGGGTATAAATTACTTAGTAAACTTTTCAGGAAAAGGTGAATTTCCATTCATTATTGGAATTCTATCGGCTCTCAAAACGAACAATTTACACAATAAAAGTTCCTATTTTGTTTAGTTATTTCTTCTTTTTATTCATTCATTCTTATACTTTCTTATTCTATGTATAATAATAATAATAATAACATTGATAACTGTAATAATAATAATAGTAATAATAATAATAATGATGATAATAATAATCGTAGTAATAATAATAACACTAAGGGTAATAATGAGAATAATAATACATGCAAAATCAAAAAAAAAATTTTAGGATTATAGGACGACTAGAATTAACCTTAATTCCTGTTATTATACAACTTGGGGTCTTTATGGGGAAGGGTGGTCATATTTTTATAAGGTTATTTTATAAATCTATATATACATACACCCATCCACACCTATATATATATATATATATATATATATATATATATATATATATATATATATATATATATATACACACACATATATATACATATATACATATATATATATACATATACATATACACACATACCTATATATGGATATAATTTAAATTAATAATATTGATGTCGTTTTCCGGGGGGGGGTGTTACTAAAAATAGATTTTAGTGATTTTCCGTAATTTTATTGGAAGATAGGGCCATTGAAACTAAATTTAGAGATAGGGGAATCCCAAAATCAATAATTTGTTTTATAATTTTATTTTTATGAAATCAAGATAATTATTTTAATAATATAATAATAATAATAATAATAATAATAATAATAATAATAATGATAATAGTAATAATAATAGTAAGAGTGATAATGTTACTGGTAACAATGCTAATAATAATAATAATAATAATAATAATAATAATAATAATAATAATAATAATAATAATAATAATAATAACAATAATAATAATAATAATAATAATAATAATAATAATAATAATAATAATAATAATAATAATAAATGTAAATTTATATTTTTATAAGATTACTACCTATGGGAGGGATCATTTACGAAAATTTATGGAATATAATTTAACTCTATACGAAGATGACACAATTCAGTATACCTAAGGAATAGTTAATGGCTACATGATTTGAAAGGGGGTCCTTTATGAAAATTTTCAATTTATATTTTAAAATATAATATAAGTTAAATATATATTAAGATAAGTTAATTTAAAATGCTTAGGTAATGGGTAATGACTGTATAATTTTGAGGGGGGTCATTCATGAAATTTTACAACTTATATTTTTTATTATAATGTAAGTTAAATATATATTAAAAATAAGTCAATTTAGTATGCTTAGGTAATGGGTAATGACTGTATGATTTTGAGGGGGGTCATTCATAAAAATTTACAATTTATAGTTTTAAATATAATATAAGTTAAATGTATATTAAGATAAGCTAATTTAGTATATTTAGGTGGTAGTTGATGACTATATGGTTTATGGGGGGTCTTTGATGAAAAATTTTCAACTATGATGTTAAAGGCAATCTAAGTTAAGTTAAATTTATAGTTTATATTTTAAAGCTAATATAATTTTATAATTTATATTTTTATGAAGTTAAATTTATAGTTTATATTTTAGAACTGATATAATTTTATAATTTGTATTTTTAAGTTTATAATTTATATTTTTATGAAGTTAATTTTATGGTTTATATTTTAAAGCTAATATAATTTTATAAATTATACTTTTAAGTTCATGATTTATATTTTGAAGAAATTAAGATTATAATTTATACTTTTACAATCAACTTAGAGTTATAATTTATAATTTATAGTCAATGTAAATTTGTAATTTATAATTTCAAGAAATTAAATTTATAATTTATACCTTTATAACTAATCCTAATTTATATTTTGAAGAAATTAAATCTATAAGTATAATTCACATTTTTATGAAATTGAGAGGATAATTTATTCTTTTATGGGTTTACGATTTGTATTTTTACAGTTAGTTTAGAGCCTATTCAATTTAAAATCCAAGTCTTGCTGATACGCATGTCGAACACCTTTAGGAATACTATCGCTACTAAATCAATCATTTTTTAAAAAATCTTTACTTTATACTATTACTAGAAAATTTATTTAAGACATTTATAAATCTAGATTCGACAAACGTATAGGTAGAGTTGGTTTTTGATGATATTTAACCGTCTACATTAATTGTGAATTGTAGAGTTGTGATTAATTTAGGTCTGAGATCTACTCGGTTTATTAACCTTAGTGTATTGTATTGTGATGATTTTGGATGTAGATTTTAACTATGTAAGTTATTCATGTATTGAAAGTCGGGAAGAGTGTTTGCTTTCGCGGCCCCACTGTGACCACTACGACAAACCTTACTGTTGTGTTGAGTCGAAACATCACTGTCGACCGATAAATAAATATATGGAGCCATAGCGGAGGGGTTTTATCGACACAACTCCATGGTAGAACCATGAAGTGGCCGACCTCCGATGACCGAACAAAAAGAAACCAATAATATTGATAAGTGCGTGCCAGGTAGTGACCTGCAATCATTGTGGGCTGTGTACTCATCGATGATAAAGTGCATAAGTGCAGGGTTGGCTGGGATCTGGCTTCAAAATCAATGATAACCGACGATCTCACTCAAACCTACATTTCTATAGTTAAAAAGAAATAATGAAAACAAGGTTTCAATAATAATAACTTATAATTCACAATGAAATCGTCCTTACCTACAATCTCAGAAAAATCAAAACCAAAAATTTGGCATAAGAGTAAAAATATTCATTTGCATTTTTTTCCTTGCTTAAAAAGTGACGAAATGTGTTAGTTTATATAGCCTCTGTTTGACGTGTAAGTATACATGCGTGCATTGATGCAGTAAAACAAATTCAGATTATTTTAATTCTCGAACATTCGATTTTTAATTTTTATCGATTTTGATGGCGATTTTTCAGTAAGAATTTTTGTTTTTATTTTTGAAATTTTATTTTCGAATTATTTTTTATTAAATTTGCCTCCATGATAGATTTCAGCATTTCCAGAACAGTCCATGCTAAATTTAATCTATTTCTTATTTTTAAATTGTTTTTTATGATTTCTTTTCTAAAATATTTATTTTTTAAACTAAAATATTTATTTTTTATAAATTTTATTGGGTCGTTTGGCCGTCATGATGGATTTCGCCATTTTTATGAATTGTTCTGGATTTTTATTCAAAATATCGATATAATTTTCTTTCCGTAAGATTTTATGAAGATTTTCTTTAATTTTCTTTTTTAATTTTTACTAATCGCCTTTATTCGAATTTGTTTTTTGTTGTTTTATGTCTTTCGGTTATATTTGAGTAAGTTTTCGTGTAATACTTCTTGCTCGTGTTTTATTTTATTTTTAATTCAGATGTTTTATTTTTGGGTATATTATCTCTCTATTATCATTGTTTACTTGGTGTTTTATATATTTTTATTTAAGTAAACTTAATGCTGGGTATGCGTGTTGTGTACTGACACATTTCGTCCCATTCCCAACTTTGGGTCTAGAAATCAGTTCTAGCCCAACATAAAACACTCGGGGGCCCATAAAATTGCGACCCGCAATTTAATCAAAAGTTCAAGATATAATTAGACAGAATTGGTTGCACTGTATTACAAGTGCCTACATGTAATTGGGTCCACGAGCTACAGGGTCGTGACCTCAATACCCACATACATAAAAAGTTTCTACTGATACGCTACATGCTACAGATTGGTTTAAAGATGAAGAGAAAGAAGACCACGGTCGGTCCACACAAAATTTAATTAAATTGTTATGCTCAAATAATATCAAAGTAATATATAATATTGGCATCAAATCACAATAATAGTCAAATCATATCATTGTCGAATCATGTCAGGATCATTGTTAAATCACATCTAGATCATTTTCAGATCATTGTCAATCGAATCGGGATCATTTTCAACACATAAATCATTTTCAGATCATTGTCAATTGAATCAGGATCATTGTCAACACATGATAAGAACATTGTCAATCAACTCAAGATTGTTGTCATATTATATCAGGATCATTGTCGGTTTATATCAGGATTTAAATACTTGGTTGTTCGGGATCCCATCTCGATGACGGCTCTAGATTTGAAGGTTGTAGAAGATAGATTTGATAGATTTAGTCTCTGGGTATTGGTTCTTCTATTAGAATGCGAATGCTTCGGAATTGTTCTTTCAACTTGAGTTTTGTACTTTCATGGATTTGAGTGGGATTAAGGGCTATCAAGCTCAGTATTGTTATTTATCATGAGATTCGCTGTTAACAGGATCGGTACTGTTATGGATTCGGGGTTTTCTTTACATTCAAATTTTTTTTCTTCTTCTGCTGCCCTTGTTTTGATTTTCACTTCTTTCTTTAGCTCTCGTCACATGCTCACTGTTTTCATTAGTTGGATTGTATCAGTCGAGTTGAGTTCTTCTTCGAGGTTATTTGATTCAGTGTGTAGGGTTTTGTTTACTGTCGTCATTACTCCTTTCCAGATTTCCGTGAACATCTTTATTAGGACATTTTAGTATGCGAAGTCTTCGTTGAAGGTAGTTGATATTCTCCTCTTTATTCCTTCTAAAGTTTTGGTCATTGTCTTATGGTTCATCGGGATTTTGTTCATAGTTTTTATTATTTCCATCTATATTTCTCTCAATGTTTTTATTATTTCATCTTGAGTAATCGGCTTTTCTTTGACTGCGTTATTTACCCTTTCCTTTATTTCTTCGAGCGTCTTTGCTTCATAGTTGCTCGGACATTCGTTGACAGGCATCATTATTCGCTGCTTCATTTCTTCTAAGATTTTTATTATTATTGTCATCTGGGATGTGGCTGATTCTTGCTGTGGTTCTCTCTTTAACTTCTGCTTTTCTTGTTACAAGTCGTGTAGTACCTCCATGGCATAATCTACATCCTTATAGGGTTTGACGTGCTCTTATTAATAATCTTTGTCCGCACACAATAGTCTCTCCTCGAATTCATCTGACTTGACCTAATATTTTCTTATCAACTCATAGTTAAAAGTTTTGTTCCTCCACTTCTCTCCACTTTCTCTCGGCATTCTGCCATGATAGCATTTAATCTCGGAGCTTCTACTTTGGCTATAATTTTGTTTGTTTACAGGGCTACTTTCCCCTTCTTTTATGTCTCTCCCGTTGAGTGCGGTTCCCCAGTTCCGTGTAGGCCGGTTATCCACTCAACTTAACTCGTGATATCATCATGCTGACAGTCTTCGCGTAATCTCCTGATTTCTCCTGTCTACCATTTTATTTGGCTTATCAACTGTTTGTTATTGTATTCTTATTGTGCGATTATTTGTTGTTGCTCTTTTATTCTTGTTACATATATCGAGTTTCTATTGATGCTCTCCATTAACGCATTCTAATTACGTAACCGATATTCTTGGGTATGATTTGTCATTTGTCATTAATTCACATTGTGTTCTTCACATTGATCCTGCTGACTAACTTCGTTGGTTTATCGTTGTACTTGTATCAATTTCTACTATTTATGTCTGATTAATGTTTACTAGTAGTTGATTTCCCAATTCAACAACATGTGGTATCCTCGTTTGATATACTTGATCCTCGTTTCTCTGATTCATTTCTTATTTATAATACGTAGTTATCATACCCATTTTTTTTTGTACTTTTTTTTTTTTTTTTTTTTTTTTTGAACATATTACTAATCTACTAAACTACTTTTACCTTCACGTTTATATACACACTATTTACATCGACTCATCACTTTCTTATACCATTGTTGCCAGGGGACCTGAATGCAATGTGCGCATCCCCCCATATCTTTCATCCGTTAGCCGGTATATGTCAAATTCGTTTACCCAATCGTCTAGGGTTTGTATTCTGAGTAATTCTTGCGTCCATAGTCTGCTTGACCTTGGATCTTCAATCGCTTCGTACTCTTCTGGATTCGGGTTTTCTGTTGGAATACCATATTCGGAATTCTCCACTTGTGGCCATCCTTTTCTGCCTTTAGGTTTTTGTTTACATATTTTGGAGGTTCTTATCCATTGGATTATTATTGATGTTATCACTGCACTTATTATTGCGCTAGCGATCCACATCATTTTAACGGTTATCAGTGTCTTGTTGTTGAATTTTCCTGTCGTTATCATCATTTTAGTTTCTGTTGTAGTTGCCTCCTGTGTTTTATTTTTCTTGAGCATCTGGTATAACTGTTTCGTTTCTTCTGCCGTTAGATGTTCGTTTCCTTTTGGCTTTTCCACTTCTTTTGGTTTTCTGATTGCCAATGGTATGTTTATCAACCGTGGTCGTTGTCTGGTTATTGCTTGGCATGAACTTAAATCGCTTCCGTTTTTAAGAACGCATATGTGGTATCGTCCCTTTCTTTCTCCTATTGTCATTTTAACTTCTGCACCTTTGTCAAGTAGTGTTTCTATGCAGTCGACTATTCCTGTCCTGTTTAGTACACATACTCTTACTATTGGTTCTTCACCTTGGTTTCTGACCGTGATTACTTCTTCTCTTTTCTTGTTGAATTCGACATTTACTAGTACTTCTCGTCTCTCATCTTTGATCCATATTACTGTTGTGTTTTTCTTGGTTTGATGCTGTCCTCTTATCATTCCCGTACGGGATTGTTTCTGGGGTTTCTTAATTGCCGGTTTGATCCTTGGTTGATATCGTTTACTAGCCATACTTTTTGGCCTGCTTTTTATTTGCGCGGTTTTAACTGCTTTACATACCACTATTGCCTGGGTACCTGCGCATACCACCATGTTGGTGTTTGGTTTTACGTTTGTCCAAAAGAATTCGCGATCTCGTTTCATGTCCACCGTTATACATATGTCTTCGTCATCTCTAAAACATATTTGCGTTGTTGGCAAATTTCCTTTATCTATTATTTCGATACCTTCCATTGTAGCTTTAATTGCGACATGTACTCCGGTTTCGTTAGCTCTTTCCAATTCTTTTTCTTCTGATGTTATGTCTTCGCAAATGTTGTAGTCTCCGCATAATTCAGGTTCTCCATTTTGACTATTGAAAATCCTCCCTTTTGTTATCGTTCTAAAATCACAACTTACTCCGGTTCCTTCCATCAATTGGATGCATATCCCGACCGCGTTTCCGTCGTTGCCGCTGACTTTTATCATGAATAGTTCGCCTTCTTTCAGATTTCCTCTCGTAATTCGCGTATTTTTCGTTTCTGTTAGGCAAATTGACGTTAGTATTATTAGGATAATTTGTAGTAAGAGTGACTGGTTTAGATTCTTCCGCATTACTATGTTATGCAGTGGGGACTTTCGTTTGTCGTTCTCTGTTTCATTATGTTGGTTGTCTTCACTTTGGTCTGAGTTGTCCTTAGTATCCTTCAAGTCTTCGTCGTCATCTTCTGACTCCTTGTCTTCTTTATTATCTCGTTCGCCTGAATTCCCATTTATGTTGTTCCTTTCATGGTTCCCGTCGTCTTCCTCATTTTTGTCGTTATGGTCTTTGTCATTTTTTCCACTCCGGCCTTTTCCAAAGATGTCGTCTTCGACATGTGATGTTTTGATCATTTCTTCGTGTTTATTTAAATGACTATTCTTCAGTGATTCTCTTACTATTGTCACTTTTCTGTTGGATGGCCATGGTAATTCTTGTTCACATCTGATTCTCTCGTATTCACCATATTTTGATATCAACTCCGTTGCTCGTTTATATTCAAATCCCATAATCTCAGTACCCCGTACGTCTTTGACAAACTGTTTCATTAGCTGCGGCCATCTTTCCCTAAATCTGTTAATATATTTCTTCGTTTGATCGATTGCTTGTTTTACTAAGATTATTTGATTTTCCTTCATAATCTTTCGTTCAATCTTTTCTATTTCTGGTTCCACTTCATTGTTGAATATCTGTTGGATTTTTCTCAGTATTTCCGTTACTGATTCGTTGTCTCTGTTTTTCTTTAAGATTAAGATATTAACTTCGTTTGGCCATATCATCACATCTACTAAATGTATGCTCATTTTAACTTTATAACCATTGTCGTATAGCTGTTTATTTTTATGACTTGTTCCCATCTTTTGTTGTACCCAATTATACAGTTTATCGGTATTTGTTACTTTTAATTCAATAATCTGTATCTGAGTTTCAGGGTGTTGAATACTTACTTGGTATTGATCTGGATCAACTTCTTTCAATTTTCCTTTATATTTCGTCACCAAATCTTTCCATGTTGCCGTTAATATATCTCCTTCCCACTGGTATGCTTGAGTTATCAGTTTTATACATTTTCTGTATGTTGGTTCGTTGATATAGCTCTCATTTCGTTCTCTTTCCGATACCGTGTCGGAAATTTCCTCCAATATTTCCTCATCGTCATTTTCTATCAGTGATCCCATATCGTCGCTCTCACCCTCTTCGTTATTTTGAGGTGTTCCTTGTTCATTATTTTCATCACTTGATTGAGATAATTCACTTCTCAGGCTACTCATCGCACTTTTCCCGTCTTCCTGATCCGTCTGATCATTCTGTATTTGTCTCAGCATGTTTATATTGGCTCTGTTACTTGGTTCTTTCTTTTCGAACCACTCATTTTTCCTGAACCAGTTGTCTTTTACTTTTTCTTTTACTTGCTCATCCGTTAATTTTGGTTCTTCTCTTCTAATTCTATCTTCAATTTTTTGTAGTAATACCCTTTGAATTCGATTCTTTGTAACAATCTCGTTGCTTTTTGGTTCGTGCCCTGTTTCATCTCTTCTTCGTCTCTTTTCTTTTTCTTCTTTGGTGAACCCTTGTATTATTTTTATTTTATCCTCGCTACTCAGTTCTGTCAATTGCTCCGTCAATTGATGTGACCCATTTTCTTTTATCACTTTTGTCTCGTTGATTACGGTCATATCGCTCCCTTCCTTGTTAATACACTGCTCCGCAGTGTGCGGTTCCCCTTTGTTCATTAATCTCATCATATTTATTCTTCCGGTGTTGGTTTCTCGCTTTTTCCATCTTTTTTGAATTTCTCTGGCTTTTTCGTTTAGTGGTCTCTGCCCTTCGATTCGTTGCTGATCTTTTTGTTCTCTTGTTGGTCGTTTTTGGATGTCCTCTGGTATCCGTTGGATCATCTTTTTCAACTGTCCAATTTCCTGCATGATGTTGACTTGTATATTTTGACTTGAATCGTTTGCTCTTGGTTGATTATGCTTTGTCCTCATCGCGCATTCTCTCACCACATGTCCAAGTTGGTTGCAACTGTAGCAGGTTCTAGTCCTTCCTCCTCTCATCGACATCATTGGTCCTCGGCATATATTTTCTGTGTGACCCCTTTTACCGCAATTTTGGCACATCCTTGTCTTATAACACTCGTTGCTCCAATGTCCTAGTCGTTGACATATGTTACACTTCCGATTATTGTTCTCGTTGTTCCTGAAATTATTAGTGTAAAATTGAATATTACCTCTGTTATCTGGATTTGTCGTTTTTGGCGCCTTGAACAACTGTTGCGATTCTGAGATAAATTGATTCATTCCTAGATTTCCATTGTTGGTTTGATTAATTTCGGTTGTCGTTGTTGGTGTTGTAGCTATTGGTACTGCTGCCATTGCTGCTACTTGTACTGGAGTCAAGTAGTTTTCACATTTATTAGCGATTTTTAATGCTTCCTCGAGCGTGTCTGGTGCTCGGCACCCCACTGTTGCTCGTATGTCCTTTCTTTTCATACCCTCTACGAATACGGCTATTATCTTGTCTTCCGGAACTGTTTGATTTGAATCGAATGCTTCTTTTGCCAGTCGTCTTAATTCACATGCATATAGAGCGTTTGACTCATTGTATTTCTGCTTTCGATGCAGAAAATCCAACATTTTGCGATTTCCTTCCCTTTTGCTACCGAATGTTTTTATTAAAAAATTCTTTATTGATTTCCATGTGTTTAGTTTTGTTGCATCACACTTTGCTTCTAAATATACATCTTGTGCACTTCCTCTTAAATATAATGGTATTCGCTCTCGTACGACTATGTCTGGCCAGTGACATATCGTAATATATACCTCGAATTCTTTTATAAACGTTTCTAGTTCATTAATATTCCCATCGAATGGTTCTCCTCGAAATCTTTCTCTAAATTCTCCAACATTGACGTTGACATGGTTTATTTCGGGTGTGTATGTCGACTCTGACCCATTCGGGTTGTTCACTTGGTTTCCGTCTAACATTATATCTCGACACAAACTTGTTATGCCTGAACTACTATCTTCCTTGTCTGTTGGTTTGATATCAGTTACCGGATATAATTCGTTTATTTTAATATCGTCGCTGTTTTCACTTTCGTTGGTTAAGCTGTCTGATTCAAATAATGTTTTCACTGACGCTGGTTTCTTATTGATTCTTCTGTTTCTCTTGGCTCTTTGTCTCCCTGCGTTTCCTAATAAACTAGAGCCTCCTTTGCTCTGCGATCTCGTTCGATTGGCTTTATTATCAATTTTTCTTGCTTTAATAATCTCTTTTGAATTTCACTGTGTTTCGTTGGCCAACGCTTTAATTTTCCTCTTGTTATTTAATTTGACTTTGTTTACCTTTCTTCTATCCTCGTTTGATTCTCTTGATTCCTTAGTTGTTTTCTTTTGAATTTTTGATTTCTCTTTATTTCTCTTGAATTCTTGGCTTGTATTGACTTCCTTCTGACTTATTGATTGACTTATTCTAAAATAATTAACACTCCTAGTACATATCATAATATTTTATTCATTTTATCCTACCCTTCATTTATTTCCCTATTTTCTTTATTTTATACTACTCTTTACTCATTATTTCTCTCGCTGTTCCTTTTCTAATTCATGGTACGCTTTTACTTTTTGCTACTCACCCCCCTTTGAATTTAAGTCCATTTTTAATTATCTATAACTCGTATGAATTATCTATATCGTCGTATCAATTATCTATCATATAATCACAACATCAATTATATAATTAAAAAATATATATCATTAGTCATATACATATAAAACTCATCAGTAACTTAATCTCTCTTCGCTTTTCCCCATTCAAAAATTTGGTTTCAGTTTCTCTTGCGCCGGCGCTCTATCATAATTTTCCTTTACTCATTACATCTTTGTCGCACTTAATCTATTCAATTTAATCAATTTCATCTTAATCGTTTGTTTATAGTTAATCATCAATGCTTTGGTTTGCGCGATCTCTGCGTCTACATTTATTTACCATCGGCTCCCTGGCCGGTTTAATCAACTCTCTTATTTCATTTAAATCATTTATTTTCATTCAATTACCATCGGCTCTCTGGCCGGTTTAATCAACTCATTTTAATCTCATGAAGTCTTTTACGACTCCTAGACGCCTGGGCTTTAACACCATTACGCCATATAATTCACTATCAACCATCAACGCTTCGGTTTATTAGACCTCCGCGTCGGCATCGGCTTCCGGCCGATTTAATCATATTTTAAACTTTGAAGTCTTTTACGACTCCTAGACGCCTGGGTATTTACACCATTACGCCATATAATTCACTATCAACCATCAACGCTTCGGTTTATTAGACCTCCGCGTCGGCATCGGCTTCCGGCCGGTTTAATTATACTTTTAATCTTTGAAGTCTTTTACGACTCCTAGACGCCTGGGCTTTTACACCTTTACGCCGTATTCGCGGTCTTCGGTCCCTGACCGGTTTCAAATGCCCTAAATGAGGTTTCTTCAACCCCCAGACGCCTTCAGTTTTTACACCTACTATCGTCCCTACCGCGATTAAATTGAGTTGACAGTTGACTTTCGGACCAATTAAAAATTTAAGGTTCCTCCTACTCAAATTATTAATCTGCTGAGGCCTCACAACTGGCTCAATTCTTGGCCGCCTATTGAAAAGAGTCTAATACCGGTAACCCTAATCTCATCGCCGTTTCACTGGGCCTATCGGTACTCGGTGTGGGCATCCGGGTTTTGTACCGACCCCTGCTAGCAATAATCACGAAGAAAAAACATCCTATCTATCAGGATTTAAAAAACACGGAAATACCTAATCGCCTCGATCTTGATTCTCAAAAGTGATGAACCAGATCTCCCGACTAGTGAAGATAAAAGGAAATTGGATATGCAGTTGACTCTCGGTCTCCCGCCTCACAACTGGTCCAATCTTGGTTGCCTGTTGAGTACGAGTCCTTTACCGGTTGACCCGCATCTCACAACCGTTTCACTGGGCTCCTTAATACTCGGTGTAGGTAACTGGGTCGCTCTCGCTCGCTACCCTTCCGGGTTTTTGTATCAAGTCCCGCTAGCCAATCAAAAATAAATGCACCCAATACTCGGTGTGGGTATCCGGGTTTTTGTATTGGGTGATCCAGCATCATCAGTCCCTTGGCTGATAATCTCCTGGACACTACAGTCCGGTGGTTAGCCGCTGTACTCGGGTGCCTCATCACTCGCTAGGGAAAAATTCATATCATCCGATTTGAAGTCCAAAAACGGTTTCTTCAAATCCGCAGCTGCTCTCGGATAATTAAAATTTTTATCTTTTGGTGCACCTTTTCAATTTTTATTTTTTATCTTTTTCTTTTTATTTACCTTTCTAGTTTGTCCTTGTCTCCCAAATTCAAAAAATATAATAATCGCGTTGGTTCATTTCCCACAAGTGGTGATCAGTCACTCGACAGAAACTCCCCAACATTTGCGATGGGCCCTACTATACTCTTCTCATCAAGGTGATCAGGATTTCCCCATCCGGGTAAGCATCGTAGGGACGATATGCTTCTCATCCCCTTATGGTCCTGTCTCTCTATGCCAAAAATAAAAAAAAACAGGAAAAAAAATGGTAATCGTACTGATCTTATAGATCAGCTCACACTTGATGCGATCCCAGCCAGTCCTGTATTTAACTCACGGCTTTCGCCAATTTAATTTGTGTGTTGCTTGTCTATTTATTTAACGGCTTTTGTGTATTTCATATGTCTATGTTCAACGTATGTTTTATACCTTTCGGTTGCTATTATGGAATTAGTTTTACTAACATTTTACTAACTCACACTCGGCTGCAATTCATTTCATCATCTTTAATTTTTCTACATCTCCCTTAGGGAGGTACACTACTACTCTTTCTCTCACGTTTGCGTCACACATTACAATCGCTTCAGTTTCAATGCACCATCTTGGCAATAACATAGATTTCCGCAAGGTACCATCATTATTTTTATCTCATTGCTTCTACACACACAACATTTGAATTCATTATCGATCGCCTCTCTTATCGCATCTTCAACCGTTTAAATTTTTATCTTTAATTCTTGCCATTTGATTTTAAATTTGGCCTTATCTAAACGTAAATTCTGAATCTGATATACTCTTTGAGTAGTTAATTCCACATTTGGTGTAGCAATTCTCGTCATTATACACAATTCATCATCTACTGGTCTTGGTTTTAAGATCAGTCCTTCTTGAGTGTTTGCCAACTGCTCTGCTTTTCAATTCAATCTTTGTAGTGAGTTGTTAGTTAAATTTACGAATTTTCAAGTTTCTTTATAATGTAGCCGGTTAATTCCATCTAGTTATACTTTATTAATTCAGCATTTTATTAAGTGTTCTTATCCCATTTTAATTAGCTTACCTCTACCCATTTATTTCCTTATTCAAATTAAGTAGGTTCTATAGCTGTTTTACCCTGTTAGTTTAGGCTCCCAATCCATTAAATGATGTTCCGCGCATTCCTATCCGTTCACTCTTGTTTATTATCTTAATCTACGTAACCCTTTCGATCCCAACTTGTCCATAATTTTAGTCATTTTAACAAATACTCAATATACCCCTTCAATTTTTAAGGTATATTTACATCTTTTCCCTATTTTTAATTAATTGCATCATCTATTTATCTCTATTTTGCAATGCACTGTTTTATGCTTTGTTCCCTTTTTTCTATATACCGTTATCTTCTATCCCCCCTTTTCCCTATTTTTGAATTTTTTATTATTTTCTTATATTTACAAAGTATTAGTTGTTTATATTTACAATTTTTATTATTTTTGATTTTTATTTTATTTCTTACCCATCAACATACTATCCCATCAACACGTAACGCTCACACATTATTCTCATACCTAGTTTCATCGATTTTCTATATTTACATATTTTAAAACTTTTTATTCATCATGTACAATATTCAACATTCATTTTCATCATACACGCATATACACACATCATATCTATTTATTTGGGAAAACAATCCTTCTTACTCTTGCATACAGCATTTCATTTCCTACCCATAAAAACGCTATGCATTCCCGTCTATTTACAGGTTCCTTTACCAAGAAAGTTTAAGATATCCCGGCTGAGCCCCCAAATTTGTATGGTGGGTTACTGATGATCAAATATTTTGCTCTTTAGTGCTGTTACCAGCGTAACCCAAGATACAACATTGTTTACCGCTTGATACCCGTTGAGCGATCAACGTTGGTACTGTATCAAGTGGGTGAGTGCTCGCAAAAAGTGAGCGCACTACTTGCACTGTAATTGTCGAACACTCCTTTGGGTTCACGGACTACCGTTAGAAGGTTTATGTCCGCTTTACATGGTCCCTGTCGTCGGATAGTGCTCCCGATAACCTGTTAACGTGTCTTGTATTCTTCCACGGTGTCAGCCCACCCCACCATTCGTACAAATCATCATTATTCATGGGTCAATCTGTCCTACCTTCCCTGAAGATGGGTCAACTTTTCCGTCTTCGTTGGATCTCCTTGCGTCTGACATCTAAATGAGATTCGTTACCTAAAGTTGTCCATTGCCCTACTTAATTATGGTTTAAATGCTCATCGCGTCTGGTCCACTCTGTCAACCTATCCCGACAAGCTACCTAGACCGCCTTATCACACCATTCCACGAAAATTTGCAACTAGTCTAAATTTTAATCTTATATTAATTTAGCCTAAAACTAATATTCCATCGGAAAAATTAAAATTTTATAATAAATTAAAGTAATAAATCTTTAACCCAAATTAATAAATTAAGTTAGTGCAAAATTAAAATTTTATAATAAATTAAAGTAATAAATCTTTAACTTAAATTAATAAATTAAGTTATATTATTAAATATTTGTTTTAAATGATGACGTGATAGTCATTTACTTATCACCTCAAAGCGGTGAATTTAAATTTTTATATTTATTCAGGAATTAAATTTTCAAGTAATTATGTATGCAATTGCCACTGTATGCGACCTCGCTGAGAAAGAAGCACTAGCATCGAACTTTGTTTTCGAAATGCTTGCTTCTTCCTCAGTTGCGGCAGTCAGCAGTGGCACAATCCACACTTATCCTCATTCAGTTTGGTAATTTATATTGTTACATCTATTTTCACTAATGTTTCAGGTACAAGTTAGCAGGAATTGTTCCCTTTTTTAGGTTCTGTTCACTCGCTGTGGCTATTTTAGTAGATTGTGGAGAGGCTTATTTTTAAATATTCGAACGGAAAGTTTACAACTGAAATCGATTTCAAACCCAAAATAGAAATACTAGTCGGAGCACACGGGTATAAATTACTTAGTAAACTTTTCAGGAAAAGGTGAATTTCCATTCATTATTGGAATTCTATCGGCTCTCAAAACGAACAATTTACACAATAAAAGTTCCTATTTTGTTTAGTTATTTCTTCTTTTTATTCATTCATTCTTATACTTTCTTATTCTATGTATAATAATAATAATAATAACATTGATAACTGTAATAATAATAATAGTAATAATAATAATAATGATGATAATAATAATCGTAGTAATAATAATAACACTAAGGGTAATAATGAGAATAATAATACATGCAAAATCAAAAAAAAAATTTTAGGATTATAGGACGACTAGAATTAACCTTAATTCCTGTTATTATACAACTTGGGGAAAGGGTGGTCATATTTTTATAAGGTTATTTTATAAATCTATATATACATACACCCATCCACACCTATATATATATATATATATATATATATATATATATATATATATATATATATATATATATATATATATATATATATATATATATATATATATATATATATATATATATATATATATATATACATATATATATACATATATACATATATATATATATATACATATACATATACACACATACCTATATATGGATATAATTTAAATTAATAATATTGATGTCGTTTTCCGGGGAGGGTGTTACTAAAAATAGATTTTAGTGATTTTCCGTAATTTTATTGGAAGATAGGGCCATTGAAACTAAATTTAGAGATAGGGGAATCCCAAAATCAATAATTTGTTTTATAATTTTATTTTTATGAAATCAAGATAATTATTTTAATAATATAATAATAATAATAATAATAATAATAATAATAATGATAATAGTAATAATAATAGTAAGAGTGATAATGTTACTGGTAACAATGCTAATAATAATAATAATAATAATAATAATAATAATAATAATAATAATAATAATAATAATAATAATAATAATAATAATAATAATAATAATAATAATAATAATAATAATAATAATAATAATAATAATAATAATAATAATAATAATAATAATAAATGTAAATTTATATTTTTATAAGATTACTACCTATGGGAGGGATCATTTACGAAAATTTATGGAATATAATTTAACTCTATACGAAGATGACACAATTCAGTATACCTAAGGAATAGTTAATGGCTACATGATTTGAAAGGGGGTCCTTTATGAAAATTTTCAATTTATATTTTAAAATATAATATAAGTTAAATATATATTAAGATAAGTTAATTTAAAATGCTTAGGTAATGGGTAATGACTGTATAATTTTGAGGGGGTCATTCATGAAATTTTACAACTTATATTTTTATTATAATGTAAGTTAAATATATATTAAAAATAAGTCAATTTAGTATGCTTAGGTAATGGGTAATGACTGTATGATTTTGAGGGGGGTCATTCATGAAATTTTACAACTTATATTTTTTATTATAATGTAAGTTAAATATATATTAAAAATAAGTCAATTTAGTATGCTTAGGTAATGGGTAATGACTGTATGATTTTGAGGGGGGTCATTCATAAAAATTTACAATTTATAGTTTTAAATATAATATAAGTTAAATGTATATTAAGATAAGCTAATTTAGTATATTTAGGTGGTAGTTGATGACTATATGGTTTATGGGGGGTCTTTGATGAAAAATTTTCAACTATGATGTTAAAGGCAATCTAAGTTAAGTTAAATTTATAGTTTATATTTTAAAGCTAATATAATTTTATAATTTATATTTTTATGAAGTTAAATTTATAGTTTATATTTTAGAACTGATATAATTTTATAATTTGTATTTTTAAGTTTATAATTTATATTTTTATGAAGTTAATTTTATGGTTTATATTTTAAAGCTAATATAATTTTATAAATTATACTTTTAAGTTCATGATTTATATTTTGAAGAAATTAAGATTATAATTTATACTTTTACAATCAACTTAGAGTTATAATTTATAATTTATAGTCAATGTAAATTTGTAATTTATAATTTCAAGAAATTAAATTTATAATTTATACCTTTATAACTAATCCTAATTTATATTTTGAAGAAATTAAATCTATAAGTATAATTCACATTTTTATGAAATTGAGAGGATAATTTATTCTTTTATGGGTTTACGATTTGTATTTTTACAGTTAGTTTAGAGCCTATTCAATTTAAAATCCAAGTCTTGCTGATACGCATGTCGAACACCTTTAGGAATACTATCGCTACTAAATCAATCATTTTTTAAAAAATCTTTACTTTATACTATTACTAGAAAATTTATTTAAGACATTTATAAATCTAGATTCGACAAACGTATAGGTAGAGTTGGTTTTTGATGATATTTAACCGTCTACATTAATTGTGAATTGTAGAGTTGTGATTAATTTAGGTCTGAGATCTACTCGGTTTATTAACCTTAGTGTATTGTATTGTGATGATTTTGGATGTAGATTTTAACTATGTAAGTTATTCATGTATTGAAAGTCGGGAAGAGTGTTTGCTTTCGCGGCCCCACTGTGACCACTACGACAAACCTTACTGTTGTGTTGAGTCGAAACATCACTGTCGACCGATAAATAAATATATGGAGCCATAGCGGAGGGGTTTTATCGACACAACTCCATGGTAGAACCATGAAGTGGCCGACCTCCGATGACCGAACAAAAAGAAACCAATAATATTGATAAGTGCGTGCCAGGTAGTGACCTGCAATCATTGTGGGCTGTGTACTCATCGATGATAAAGTGCATAAGTGCAGGGTTGGCTGGGATCTGGCTTCAAAATCAATGATAACCGACGATCTCACTCAAACCTACATTTCTATAGTTAAAAAGAAATAATGAAAACAAGGTTTCAATAATAATAACTTATAATTCACAATGAAATCGTCCTTACCTACAATCTCAGAAAAATCAAAACCAAAAATTTGGCATAAGAGTAAAAATATTCATTTGCATTTTTTTCCTTGCTTAAAAAGTGACGAAATGTGTTAGTTTATATAGCCTCTGTTTGACGTGTAAGTATACATGCGTGCATTGATGCAGTAAAACAAATTCAGATTATTTTAATTCTCGAACATTCGATTTTTAATTTTTATCGATTTTGATGGCGATTTTTCAGTAAGAATTTTTGTTTTTATTTTTGAAATTTTATTTTCGAATTATTTTTTATTAAATTTGCCTCCATGATAGATTTCAGCATTTCCAGAACAGTCCATGCTAAATTTAATCTATTTCTTATTTTTAAATTGTTTTTTATGATTTCTTTTCTAAAATATTTATTTTTTAAACTAAAATATTTATTTTTTATAAATTTTATTGGGTCGTTTGGCCGTCATGATGGATTTCGCCATTTTTATGAATTGTTCTGGATTTTTATTCAAAATATCGATATAATTTTCTTTCCGTAAGATTTTATGAAGATTTT
>CAUHTR010000466.1:0-130895 GCA_959609185.1 Schmidtea polychroa | reverse complement strand
TGAATTGAAAAAATAAGAAAGCTATATTAAACATCAAAAATAGCGACGATAAGTGCTTTCTGTATTCCATTCTTTACTTATTAAAGAAAGATCAAATAGGTGAAAATCCTCAAAGAGTATCTAAATACACTGAATTTTTGAGTGAATTAAAATATGACGAAGTCACGGATTGTCCCATGAAATTAATCAACATTCCTAAATTCGAAAAGAAAAACATAAATTTAAAATTAGCCATTAATGTGCTTTCATACACTCCAACTATAATAATTGATGACGATGAAACCCCTGATAATTATGTCTTTCACCATCCTCATTTAAGTCTTATCCATCGATCTAAGGTCACTGTTGGAAACCCAATTTATTTGTTATTATTAGAAAATAAGGATCGATATCATTATACTGCTGTGACCAATATCAATAGACTAATGAACTGTCATCGGAACCCGGACTGTAACGTTCAAATAAGATGTCAATGGTACCCACACTGTCTTAACGGGTTCCGATTAGATAACGCGTTTAATATTCATGTCGCATTATGTGCCAAAAATCAGACAGGTACAACCCTTTACACTTTACCCTCAAATAAAAATCTCGAATTTCAAAATTTTTCAAAAACAATAACACCACCTTTGTAACCTTTGATTTTGAGTCGGTTTTACCCTCTGATGTTCGTCATCATCAAATTCATATGCCTAGTTCAGTAGGCCTTTTATTAATAAATAATTATAAAAATACTAAACAATATTTTGAATTTTATATCCTTGACTGTATTACTGATTTTCTTAAAAAAGTTGAGGAAATTGCTAATACTGTTGTGATACCGTATTATGATATGGAAGGTAATAAGTTGATAGGACCTATGTCTTTCATTGAGGAACGTCAGTTTAAATCTTATCGAAATTGCTACTTGTGTAAAAAACCTATAGTAAATCCGGTAAGAGACCACTGTCATTTCTCTGGTAAATATCTAGGGGCATCTTGCCGAAAATGTAATGTTGCTCGTCGAATTTATATTCTACTACCTATTGTCTTTCATAATTTACGAGATTATGACCTCCACCATATTTTAAAACACGGCCTCAATGGCTTTCCATCTTTGGACTTGAACATAATTCCTACCTCAACCGAAAAAATTTATTTCGTTAATTGTACATATCAATAAATTGGCTGTGAGATTTATAGATTCTATGCAATTTGTTAATTGCTCTTTAGCTAAGGCTGTGAAAACACTAACTTCTCTTCCTTTAACTTCGTCTGTCTTTCAAGGTACTATAGTAAAGGTATTTTTCCGTATGATTTTGCTACCTCATTTGATGTTCTTGAGACTATATATGAACTACCTCCTATTTGGTCTGGTGTTAGCGAAGATGAGTACGCTAAGGCACAACTAATCTGGACGCAGCAAAACTGTATAAATTTGCGTGACTATATGTTAACCTACCTCAAACTCGATGTATTCCTACTCGCTGATTACTTTCAACAATTCCCGGGCCAATGCCATTGCATACAATGGATTGGAACCTTTAAATTTTTATGGAATTCCCGGTATGTCATGGGCCTCAGCGCTTATGACATTAACGGAACCCATAGAACTTTTACAGGACATGGAAATGTTCAATTTTTACGAGGGAGGAATACGGGGTGGGTTAACATTTGTTAACAAACATTACACGGCTGCTTCAGATGATACAGAATTATTGTATATTGATATAAATAATCTGTATGGTTGGGCTCTTAGCCAAAGTCTTCCCTATGGTGATTTTACTTGGGTGTATGATGGCTTGAATGAAGTTTTGGATGAGTGTGTGAATGTTGCGGATATCGAAACACTTCCATATGGATATACTATGGAATTTGATATCGAGATTCCGATTGATTTCCATGATTTTTTAAATGACTTTCCGGTTGGACCGGAAAAGATGTGCCCACCTAACTCAAAAGTTGAGAAGCTGATGCTCACGCATTATCCAAAGAACTATGTTCTTCATTGGAGGCTTCTCAGGCTTTATCTTTCACTTGGGACTAAGGTTGTAAATATACACAGAGCTATAAAATATAAACAAAATCATATCTTTAAACATTATATCGATAAAAACACTAACTTGCGTGCTAATGCAGTTAGTGAAATATATAGAGATTTATTTAAATTATATAATAATAGCCTGTATGGTAAATCCGCAGAGAACCTTAAAAAGAGGATTAATTTGCGACTATGTAATTCATCTGAAAAATTAATTACATATTCGTCAAAACCGGCATTCAGAAAAACAATTGAAATAGCTGATGATCTGTTTGCCGCGCATCTCAATAAGGATAGACCCAGCTACATCGGACAATCAGTACTGGATCTATCCAAACTACGGATGTATCAGTTACAGTATATAGAGCTACAACGATATCGGGATATTTATAATTGTGAAATTAATTTAGTAGCGGGTGATACCGACTCTTTCTTTTTAGAGGTTAAAAATTTAAAATTAGATATCTTATTACAAGCGATGATTTCGGATGACCTTTTAGATACTTCAAATTACGATCCCTCTCATCCTTTATATTCCAGGCGACTTGACTCAGTTATAGGCAAGTTTAAGGATGAGAGTAAAGGGTTAGGATATAGTGAATGGGTTTTCTTACGTCCTAAATGTTACAGCCTATTAGGAAATAAGTCAACAATGAGGGCTAAGGGCGTAAAATTACCGGGGACCGACATCAAACATCAATCTTATTTAGACTGCTATAACAACAACACAGTCATGTCGGTTCCTCAAACTAGAATAGGAACCCGGAATCATCAGCTGTTTACTTTTAAAAACTCAAAAATAGCTTTAAATAATAACGACGATAAGAGAGTTTGGGTAGGGAAAAACTCAAGTTTTGCATATGGACATTATAGAGGGGTCGATGTCTTAGATGGTAGTGGTAATATCGTCATGCCTGAAACGGATCCTGTCATTCGAGATCAACAATTCAATCAAATATTCAACTCAATAATTTAAAGTTATATTTTGGGCCAATTATTTAGCATTGTGATTATATTTGTGTAAATACGATGTTGAATAAAAATTTGTAAATATGATGGCGAATAAAAAATTTGTAAATATTTAGTTATTTTTGTTTGTCAACTTTTTATGGTATAACTTTTGTGTTATAAATTTTATAATAATCGAATATGTTTTTAGTTAACAATGATTTGTGATAGAAAGTTGAAATTATATAATAATAATAATAATAATAATAATAATAATAATAATAATAATAATAATAATAATAATAATAATAATAATAATAATAATAATAATAATAATAATAATAATAATAATAATAATAATAATAATAATAATAATAATAATAATAATAATTAGCAATTTATTTGACATTATTTTTCGGATATTTTAAAAAAAATGTAAGCCTATAATTGGTAATTAATTTTAATATTTAGCCCCATATTTTGAAAATAATTTTTGATTTTAAAACAAATAAAATATATTTTAAATTTAAATTTTTAGCAAAAACCGTGAAAGGGTTAAGCAAATAATATCTAAATCAAACAAATGAAAGGTGTTCTTAGATTAGAATTATAAAAATTATTGAGCAAAAGTATTCAAAATAATTGTAATTATTGAGATTTTCCGGAATATGAGTAAGCATGCGAAAATTCGAATTTAAATCTTTACAATCTTGTCAATAAATCTTAATTGAAAAAAAATGATTATCCCTTAAATTCTTAACAGTTTAATTTTACTTTAAAATTACTTTACATCACTTGATATTGAAAATTATAAAATAAGGATGAGTACTTGTGAAAATGAAATATTAATTATAATAACCGCTTAAGAATGACAGCTGATTATTAAAATCACAAGCTTCATCGGTCAACTTTTGTCTCTGAAATAAAGAATATAAATAAAGATACGATTTTGGATTTTTAGCATAGGCTGAAATTAAAATAAAAAATTTCGATTCAAAAGAGTATCTAGTTATAATTTGTTTTGATTTCATACCATTTTTAGCATTGAATATAATTAATAAAAAACTATAAGAAAAACCATCAAAATTTAGATGGTCACAAAGTCATAGTTTTCTATAAACAATCATTTACTAAGCATGCAACATACAACTATACAACATATCGCAAGTCTATTTTTGAATAAACTGGTAAAAACACTTGGACAAAATTATGACATTTTAAAGTTTAAACTGAGATTCACATAATTTCATGAACTTAAAATCCGGGATTATTCAATAAATAATGCGGAATTTCAAAATTATTGGAGAAATATTTCTGTATTGTTTGTAACAGGAAAATAAAAAAAAGCTGATAATCAATAACAAAAATATCAAATAATACACACAATTTAATATTGTTTCAAGTTTTCTATCGTTTAATGTAAGGAATTTATCTCAAATTGTTTGAACAGTGTTAGGAATGTCTAGATTTAAATGCAAAGCATGTAAAATTCAAAAAATTAAATAAAGAGTAATATTAATTAAAAATTGATAGGTGTCCAAGGTAAATTTATTAAAAAATAAACTAATTAACTAATTAATTAGTCAAAAAATATTTTTAAATAATCCCGATTTGGCATGTCGTAGTGGGCGTCCACTAGATTGAGGCCTAATTAGCTAATTAGAATTCTTTAGATCTCAGCAACTATTTTCGCTATTAGATCAATAATTACAGTTTTCATGAACCACTGTTTTAAAGATGAGCGAATAATTTGGATTGGAAATTGAAAGCTCAAATCTTGGATATAGTTAATAATTGACGTATCGACGAAATTTTATAATATCAGAGGCAATAATAGACCGAAGAAAATATCGAGAAATCCGAAATTAAGAAACTCAAGACAATCTAGAGAAATTATAGAAACCTCAGGTGAGAAGTTATTGTTTTACCCAAAGAGAAATATGCCGATAAATATTTTAGAAACAATTTTTTTTCGAAAAAACTATCCATAGTTACCGGGTCAAACAGTTTTCACCGGTGTTCACAAGTTATTGATTCCTAACTATCACGTTTTGGTTCCTAACTCGCCTCCAGCAGGCAAAACTGTCTAAACCGGTAGTAGTTTTGTTATTTTCATTTTTACATTATATATGTTTAGTTGAATTGTAAAATTTATTATAAATTAAAATATTAATATCATTAATAACGTTCTCTTTTCTCATCATGTAAATATATTTGCATCCATGTAAAAAGTCGATTAAGTATGAAATTTTTGTGGTTTCGAAAATGTCATTAGAATGAAGAACCGGAGTCTAGGTATTCTTGGAGAATTTATGAATAGGAAATTAGGAGTGATTGACTTTGCAGCTAAGTTCATGGAAGATGTTTGGATCGTGGATATGATTTTGGTATGTTGAGAACCGATAACATAGACGCTATCCCAGAAGCGATTTGGTCACTGAAATGCGATGTGAGGTATAGACATAGAAAATACTACCAAGGATCGGTGAACAGTTAGGCCTCTACGTAGAATCCCGGAGATCTATCAAATTGATATCAGTGCCGAGCAACGACCGAGGATGAGAAGAAATTGTCGAGGAAAAATTGAGAGTCAGATGGGATTGAACTAGCGAGGAGAATTTCTGTTGGTAGAACATCGGAAACGAGGGGAAAGCGCGAATTGAGCTACAGCGAGCAAGGCAGAGTATTAGCACGGAAGAATTTTCCAGCGAACATAATATCAGTAGGTGCTAACAGAATACGGGAATGTGGATTAAGCGAGATAACTTTCATAGTGAAATGACAACTGTAATTCCAACGAAATGAGGCAAGTCATGATAGGAGCAGATGGGAAATACTTGAATGTTGCAAATTTTGTTAAATTTTATTATATTGATTTGAGATAGGCGAATGGAAGATGAATTGTGTTCGGATAGACTAAATTCTTTTAATCGACTATACTAAAATGTCTCACATTTTTTCATATATCCATTTAATAATTTTTTATATGTGTGGAAGGTGACGAAATTGTTTGGGAGGATGTCTAGAACTCTTTCTCTTTCAAAAATTTTTCACGTGCAAGAATAAAAATGAACATTTATGAAATTATCAAAACCGCCGTTTACCCAGTGCTTAGCAGAATTGCTGCTATATAACATTCATAGCACTGGGCAGAAATCGGAGGACCTTAATGAACTACTCTATTGATAATACCAAAACTCCGGAAACAAATAATTCGACTTATATTACAAAATCATCTAATCTTATTTCTAACAGGAATAGTGACCAACCTCTATCTGCTAGAACAAAGCCGAGCAAGCACCCTGATGAACTCCAGGCCAAAGATATTGAAAAAACGACCCCAAATGCCCCATCGTCTAACCAGGATCCCAATCTGAGAACTTCAATGAACCAATGGGCCCAAGGAACAAGGCCGAAGATTTTTAATGACAACTATGCCAAGGATATTGGAAGAATGACTTCCAATATCAATCTTTAAGACATGAAGATACAAATACAGCCGAACAGATATATTCAATTAAAGAGGATGGGAGAATGACCCCCAATACAGCACATGCAGACCCGGATGTCTGGAAAACTTACTGCCCTGCTAGGAAGATCTATCTTCTATATAATAAAGGTAATTATAGTCAGAATTTGTATAATAATAAATTAAACTTTAACCTGAAATTAAATGATAATCTAAATAATACTTTAAATAAATTAAATTATAATGTATATAGTAATGAAACAAAATGGAATTTGTATAATAATTTAAATAAATTAAATTTTAATAACTTAAATTTGAAATTAAACGATAATCTAAATAATACTTTGAATAAATTAAATGGATTTAGCAATGAACCAAACTGGAACTTAAAAGACAACACTAATAATAATTCTATATATAATGACCAATCTAATTTTAATTCAAATCTATATCAATATATCTCCCAACATGATAAAAAACACGTCGACAACTTTAATACATTTTTATCTAATATTATTCATGAATTAATTATCTTTAATTTAAAAACGAGAAAAATAACGAGACCATAGTTTATAATTTAAAAAGTGATTTAATTAATTTAATTAATAATAATATTGATGCTATTTCAACAAAGAATTTTTCTTTGTTTAAATATCATCAATATAGTCACTCTTTCTCTTTCAAAAATTTTTCTCGTGTTCCGAAGGAACACGAGAAAACACGCAGCTCGTCGGCCTACGGCCGACTCGCTCCTCACAAATCTGTATCCTTCAGTGAAAATATTAATACTATTGATTACCCTACAGCCTCTTATAAGAACTCTGACCCCGAATACCTCAATAACATTAGTGAAATTGGAACCAATTTTTTTAGGGAAATTAAAAAACAATTTCTCCATCTTAACTCCTCAAACCCACAAATGCTAACCACCACCTATATCTCTTTCTTCAAGGACCTTAATAGCAATTACCGTAAACTGATAGATATCCTTGAACCGTCCAATAGCGACAAACCACCTTTTGATCTGAGGCTAATACCCTACCGCAATAATAGATATTTCATTAATAATTATAATTCCATATTAATAAACCTTAATAAATACCTCTTTAAAGATATCCATACCCAATTAAAAAATAACAATAAAAAAGTAAATTCTTTTATTATTAGAAATTTCTTCTATATACTATATATTAATTACCGACAATTGACCTCAGTTTTATTTGAGAAGGCGACTCTTGCAGATGATGTAGATGCAGAAAGCCCACCTACAAATGATAAAAAGAATCCTAACTCAAAAGAAATCAATAATATTAATACCGAAAATTCTACATCACCTGCAGGCATTGCATCACCCGAGATTCTACCCACTCTCCCAGCTAAAACTACTATCATTAATATGACAAATAATAGATATGCCTCCCTGATAGACAATATGGACATGGATTATACCACAAATAAATCCCTAGTATCTAAGGAAAATAATAGCAGATCAAACCACCCAAGTAAACCCAACACCAACCCTAACCATCGATACTTTAATCAAAGTACCTCGCGTAGGCCGCACTTCTCGAAGCCTATCCCAAACCCAACTGACCCCAAAAACATTCGCCCCAATACAAAATTAATTAAAAAAGTCAAGAGATCATCTCAATATAATAAACTAATAAGCTACTCTTCCTCCACCTCCCTGAATGACAACTCTTCTAACTCTTATTCGTCGGGAGAAACCCCCAACCCTGAAACCTCTCCTTCCTCGTCGAACTACTCAGCAGCCAGCATTGACACATCCCACTATAGTTGCTATTTTGACGATACCATTGAATCCCCCTTATCAGAATGTGAGAGTAACATTAATAAATCATACAAACCTGAGGAATACCCAAGCGATCTTTTTAACTCGGACTGCGACGACGTCTTAATCTCAAGCAGCGACTATGATCAATATCCTACTAATGAACCTCATATCTCAAATGCTCCTCTTCTGGCTCTTTCCTCTGTCAACCTCTTAGCTCTTTCACCTGATAAATCTAACCTACATAAATGTACACTACCTACTGACTCAATTGAAGCACCAAAATTATATCCCCCAATTAGACCATCACCACTTGATGACTCTGCAACCTTACCCCTTGTTAGACAAGAAAAGGAAACTAACAACACTTCGCCCTTCGAAATTATTGACCTAGATAGATCGTCTCCTATTCCTAAACGACTTATACCTGTTGAAAATACTGAACTTAAATCACCAAATCTTATATATTTGAAAGACACTCTACCATCTGATAAGGGGAAATCAATGTACGCAACTACATCCACCCCCATCCACCACAGGAATGACAAAAAATTCCAAAAAAGCCTAGAGGTTAAAGGTAAAACGTACACCCTTAAACCCCCCACCTTAGACCTCATAAAGACTAGACAAACTAAAATATACAAAGATACCATGTCCAAAGACCTAAATAATGAAATCTTATATTACTTAGACATGAGAGGCAAAATACAATGTCGTGGATGTCACTATACTTCCTTCTGTGGACACATTTCTGCCACTGATATTGATAAGATTAGGTCGCACGCCCAAGAAATTCATAACATCGCTATAACCTACGACTCTTTGATCGACTGCCACCAATGTAGACCCAAAGGGGAAGGAAGCAGATCTACCTTGAACACCATCACCCTTAGAAACCTATATAACCTCATCGACCAATTTGAGCACCACTGTAGTGTAAGCAAGGACTTCCTTAAGACTATTACCCTGAAAATTGCTTCCACAAACCGTTTTTTATGCCACAATCTAAACAAAAACTGCAACAAGTGCTTCCAATCCTTCGACATCGACACACCTTTAGATACAATAAATACACATATGATAAAACATCATAAAAACTTGAAATTCGACATCAACTTAAAAATTTATTGCTTCTGTGGAGAGTGGATAGAATATCAAGACTCCAAAAACCATATTGAGGATCATCACCCCAATAAGGAGACCTCTAATAGCCCCGTGAATAATGACTACAATAATAACATAAATATTAATACTAAAAATAACCTTTTTGATGATATTCTGGATACCCAAGAGGCAATCCTATCACCTCTAAATAATGAAATCATTAATAGGGATATACCTGACAATATCCTATTTACTAATAATATTGATAAGGAGGCTGCATGATGGTCACAGCACTCTATCAAGGCCTTCATCTTCTCCTTCGCCATCAGACCAACCACCATCTTCGTGGACCCCTATATAGGTAACGCTCTCATAAAACACAACTTCAAGACCTTCTTTGAAACCTTTCCTTTCAAAGACTTCTCTGATTGGAACGAGATCATCATGCCAATGTGTCATGCTAAACACAATTGGTTTTTCTTCTTCCTAGACAAACGTCGAAAGCTGGCAGTACTTATTGACTCTACAACTGATGAAAGCCCTTCTATTCACCTTTCACTTGCCAATAGTATCCTTGAAACCATCTTAGACTTACAGAAAATTGTCTCTCCTATCACTATCCATCTTCAATACCCCGAATATCCTAGATGTAGCACTCCTAATGAATCAGCCTTCTTTGTATGCCACATGATTGAATGCCTCATGAAAAATGATAGGATCACCTCACCTAACATCCAGAATATGATTAATAGGATTAAAATTATAATTAAAAAAATATTAAATAACAGAATGGCTAGTGATGATGTGCGAAAATATCGCCCATTTATCAGTAGCCTTATAATTAATCTAAATAATGATACAACAGACTGTGAATCAGTCCTTTGCGAAATTAATAAAATTAATGAAAACATTAACCCTAAAAAATACATCCATAAAATCCCTGCAGACATCACCCATAAAGTGAGGAAAAATGCCAATGAACTACTATTTGTCAAAAGAAATAGGTATAAGTTTAATCCAAAGGAGGAAATAAGCAAAATATTAAATAATGAAACCTGTTCTCAAAAACCCACTATGAAAAACCTTCTGAAACTCTTTGCAGGAGGCATAGCCACCTGCCAAACTCTCTCCATAATCCTTCAATGCTCATATCCTGAAACTTACTCCTCCACTCCATTTGACCTTGATGATATTAAATACATCCTGTCCCAACTTGAAAACACTGCCCCTGGTCTCGACCATTATTACTCTTGCCAATTGGAAGAAAATATCGCCGGATCATGAACTAATACTATCGATATGCAACAATATCCAACGGAACTCCGTATGTCCATCCTCTTGGAAAACCTTCCGTACTAAACTCATCCTCAAAGCTGGGAAAAATGAAATTAGCCATGAAGCCAGCTCATGGAGACCTATATCCATCATGAACACCATATATCGTATCTTCTCCTCTCTCCTCAACAATAGGCTCCTGGGATGGATTAAGGAAGGTAATCTTATCTCTAACAATCAAAAAGCGATTGGTGCCCCTGACGGCTGCGCTGAACACAACTTTATCCTTCAACTTATTAAAGATGCCTCTAATCGCAATAAATCTGACCTACATATTATTTGGTTAGACATCACTGATGCCTTTGGTTCCTTGCCACATGACCTTATCTGGTACACATTATCTAAAATGGGCCTTCACCCAAACTCCATCCAACTTATCAAAAACATGTACGATCAAGTTAACACCATTTTTGACTGTGAAGGGGAAACTTCGCCTTCTGTTCTGATTCTTAAAGGGGTAAAACAAGGATGCCCCTTATCTATGACTCTCTTCTGTCTCTCAATAGACTTCATTATTAAAAACATCCTGATCTCTCACCCCTTTATCCTAGGAGAAATGAATATAGGTATCCTCGCATACGCTGACGACATAGTACTTATATCTGACTTTTACCCCTCAATTAACTCTGCCCTACTTGAAACTATCCGCCTTGTTTCACTAGCCAACCTCAAATTTAAACCCTCTAAATCTGGCTACTTCCATCTTAACCATAACTCAAGTTACCACCCCATAAAACTTTATAACGAGATCATTCCTAAGGTAGATGACTCAAACTTTTACAGATACCTTGGGGTTGACTTCTCCCTCAAGAAACGACACAATATTGATGAAACACTTGAATGTGCTCTCAAGGATACTGAGAAAATCCTCAAATCACACCTTCACCCATCCCAGAAAATTAATGCCTTTAAAATCATTATCCACTCACGTCTTATCTTCCCTTTCCGCAACTGTGAAATACTCCACAACATTCTTGAATCCCATAAAAACAACATCATAAAAGATAGGGACCCACAAAAAGGCTTTGACAATAAGATCAGAAAACTAATAAAAATCGCTCTCGGAGATCGGTTACTTCAAATAAATAATAACTTTCTCTATGCCTCGATACAAATGGGCGGGATGGGTCTCACCTCAGCCATTGATGAATATATAATTCAAGGCATTGTACACCTCTCTCGTGCACTAAACTCTACAGATACATCTTTCCGCAATCTTATCCTCTCAGAACTTACATTGGCAAGAGGCCAGGGCAATCTGGAAGCAGCTCTCTCCTGGATTAATGGCAATACTTCAAAACCATTCCAGCACCGCTCAATATTTCTAAAATTTAAAAAATCTGCTGACCTACTCCGTCGGAAATATGGAATTCATGCTAAAATCCTCCTTCTAGACAACTCATATCAGCTCGAAATCCGATACAAAGACAGGATAAATTACTTCCACAATGACAATGTGAACACTATCTCCTCTGAAATTCACTCCATTATTAGCCTCATACACGCTGAAAAATGGACTCTCCTAACGCACCAAGGCCATATCGCAAAATCAATTTGTAATAGCACCACAGCTGGCTACCTCATAAAAACTGATATTCTGACTGATGCCCAATTCTTCTTCCTTATCAGGGCACGTAACAACCTCTTAGAACTAAACTTTACGCCCTATAGACTTAAAGCCAAAAAATCTATACAATGTAGACAATGTAACTCACACCCTGAAACCCAAGCGCATATCTTTAACCACTGTCCAGCAAAGATAAACGCGCGTAGAAACAAACACTCCCGGGTCTTAGATGCCGTTAGTGAATTTCTCCTTAACCTCAACTTCTACTTAGACATCGAAATAACCCCTCTTGGCATACCCACTCTGCTCAAACCTGACCTCATTATAAGATCCATGAGGAATAACAATAACCACATCCTCGATATCAAAGTCCCCTATGAACAGAGAGAAAATTTTAAAAGGGTGACCAATGATAATTATGCAAAATATGCCAACCTGGCTATCCAAATTGAAAAGACACATAAAGTAAAAACCACCATCTCCGCACTTGTAATTGGCACCCTTGGCTCCTGGGACTCTAACAATGACCAGATACTTAGGAAAATAGGACTCTCTAAATCTGAAATTAAAGGACTGTCGCAGAAAGCCTGCACAGCCGCAGTGGTGAGTAGCTACCACATACTTAGAGAACATACCCTTAAGGATTAATCCTCTACTATTATATATACCTACCTAAACAAAGCATTACCATATTATATATTGTACACTATCGTTATACTATAAATAGCTCCTAAATAAATTTTCTTCTAAACTACTAAACAATACTATATAACTATATCCACAACTAAAGCAGCCTAACCTCCTTTGGATTCACCTTACAAAACCTATAACTAAATAATTAAAAATAACTAACTTACTATAGCCAACTAATAAATAAATAACTAACTACCTATGACTAATTAATTAATGAACCAAATCACTCCATCTCAACCTCTTTCCCCTTAATACTACCATTATCACTATCATTACTATTGCTGATTTTTCCTACTGCTACCTACTATTAATAATATTGTTTACTATTATCTATAATATTACTTTTATTAATATTACTGTTGCTTTTAATATAATTATAATTACTAGTATCAATATGAGTTCACCCTTGGTAACTCTCGTAAATTAATAATGACATAATAATAAACTAGCTTAGTTGGTTCCGGATAAGACAAATGATAAAGTAAAATTTTGGCAGAGTGATTAACTTGTGATCGAAATGTGACGTATATATATATACCTATTTTCAGTGTGTGGTATTTTAATTTTAATTCTAGAACATTCTATTTTTAACGATTTTAATGGCGATTTTTGTGCCATAATTTTGTTTTAATTTTTAAAATTTAATTTTTGAATTATTTTTCGTGGTGGATTTGGGCATTTCCAGAACATTCCATATCTAATTTATTTTAATTTTTATTTTAGAATCGTTATTTGCGAATTCTTTTTTTGGATTTTTATTTTTTAAACTAAATTTTTTATTTTTGTTAACTTTTATTGTATTAAATGGCATACTTGATGGATTTCGCCATTTTTATGGATTCTTCTTAGTTTTTGTCTAGAATTTTCAGATTTTCTACAGTTTTTTGACTTAATTCGAGTTCATTTTTGTTCTTTTCTGTTGTGTTTTATTTTCTGTTATTTTTACTTGTAATTGTTATTGTTGCATATTTTCTATTTAAATAAACTTAATGCTAGGTATGCGTGTTATTTGCCACCACATTTCGTCACATTTGTAAGGTTTTGGGACTAGAATTCAGTCCTAGCCCAACACGAGTTAAAAAATGACAATGAAAAGATCATGTTTGCTAGCTCACAGTTGGCCTGATTTATTTTAATTCATTTAATTTATGATTTTGCGGTTTGTTGTTTTATTGGTTGGATCTATGTTCTAATTTTAATTATTTCAATTTAGTGTTTTTCAATTTTAGTTTTTGTGTTAAATTTCTTTTCTTAGCTATTTATAGTTGTTTTTTTGTTTGTTTTTTTTCTTATTTTCTCCTTTGGATCTTATTAATTTGTGGTTTTATTATTTATTTATTCTTCGTTGATTATTATGTTTTTGTAATTCAATTTCTGCGAACCTGCTTCCTTTTTGTATGATAAATTTTATCTTACTCGATTTTCTTTTATTATTATTTATTGTTGTTTTGTAGATCTCATTTCATTGTTTTATTTTTATTTTTTTCCTTACGTTATTTAAATATCTACACGACCCTTTCACTGTTTCTCTTAGTTTCTTTCTTACAACAAGAAACCAAAAAAATTTAAAAGAAATTTATTATAATCATTTAGTTTTCAGTCCAACAGTAAATATGACCAATAATCATTCCTAATTTTTTATAATATCAATTATTTGTTTCTTATTTTTTTATTTTCTTATTGGCAGATCTTTTAAATGTATTATTTTTCTCTTAACTGTGTCGGTGATTGCAACGTCTTGCGTTTCTTGAATTTATTATACGTGTGTTATTTATTCTCAATGTGTTGTGTACTTTATTTTGTATAATCGTGTATAATCGTGGATTTTAATTCAACTTGGTGCGGTTTCTATGCTACGTATTTTCGACTCATTAAAACTGACTCTCAATTTTTGGTTCTAGCCCAACAGTGGCACCAACTCTCGCTCAGAACGGACGAGACGAAAGTGATTGCGACAAGCCGAAGCAACGCTCGTCTGGCTGCTAACAACGAAATTACGGGAAATATTTTAGTGGTTCCACCCATTCCATTACCTTGGGAACAAACAGTGGTCACGGACTTTGAATGATCTGTTGACCGAAGCCGAAGCGTTTAGCTTTTGGACAGAACCGATGTACACCCTCGAACACTTTTCTGTATTTACCATTAAACTGTTATTTATATAAAGCGTTTGGTATTTGACTTACGTCTCCATCGTCGACTGAAATTGTTACGTTTCACTCTGAACTTTTCACTTTCCACGTTTGCATTTCAATATCTGATCATTACTCCGGATCCTCTTGGAAAGTCCGTCATATATGTAAATTTTGCTGGACCATAAGAGTTAAGCGATGTAAGCCCTTCTAACGGCCGTTGGAATCCGCCAGGAAGGCTGTGGAGGAGTAGTCTTAACTCAGGGACTCATCTGATCTGGAAATTCAGCCGACATTGCAGATTGCGCAACTCTCCGATTTACTATGTCTTAGATTTTTCATCCCGAAAATTCTCGTTCGATGACCCTCCTTGGGTTACCTTCTGTATTAGCAGTCCGTTGTTGTTTTAACTGACCGGTTTTTCTATAAACATGAGCACGAATCCGGAAACTTCCGATTTAGGATCATTCAAAAATCTTTCCCACCCATCATATGGCGGAAGAGTCTGCCAACTCGCGCGGCTCAACGTGTACGAGTTGTGTTGCCTCGTCAGCCCCTTGTGGCTCCTGAAATCATCTTTACGGGAACTAGTTCCGCACCCACTTCCACCAGACCACCAGTGACAATTCCAGCTAGTCATCCAGCTCTCACTCGACCTAAGCGACACCAGTTATCGCGATCTTTTTATCTCATTTAATTGATTTAAAATTTAATTAATGCTGTTACTGATAATTTGTATTAAAATACTGATCATTAAAACTTAAGTCAAATTAAATTAACAACGGGAAATTTAATTTTCGCAAGTTTATAACAATAAATAAATTGCCCTGGGTCATGAAGGTACAAACTTGAACCCAATTAGATGGGCAAGTGAAAAAAGATACCAAAAATAATTTGATGAGGAAATAATGTAATTATTGGATGGTATTATGGGTTGTGTATTATTATTATTTTTATTAATGCTTCGTTTTAAGAAGAGTTGTAGAACCCAATAGAGTCACCGATAAAAAATGTGGCGGGACAATCGGGGTGCGTGTATGTTATCTAAAAATATTTATATGTGGGTCTACAAATACCCAATAATAAAAAACGCTAATAATAACTAACGGTGATTAACGAACAAATAATAATTTACAATTTTAAACTTTTAATTGTAAAATAATAAAAGAAAGACCTTAGTTATTTCTTTGGTATTTGTTTCACTTTCTTCTTAATTAGTTTTCGTTAATGTTCCTTATATACAAATTCAATTATTTCGGTACCAGATAATATTTCCAGCAAAAATTTATTAAAATGAAGACTAAGAGACTCGAATTCAATTTTAAATAGAACAGAACTAAAATTTTACTAAAATTTACTATTGTGAATTATCGCTACATAGTTTTCTTTAATTTTTTCTACACGTAACACATGACAATTAAAACTACAACCCATATTAAATTGTAATAAACAATAAAAAAATATATAATATAACAAAAGAACAGTCAAGTCAACAGAATTGTCAGTTGGTCGAAGAAAGAAAATTGACAGCAAATTGAAAGGGAGTAAAAAGCGAATTTAAAACTTAGTGCTAACCAAATTATTTTGAGTCTTAGTGTACCAGAAAGAGATATCTACCGTAAGAAGATATATCCCTGCGCAAGATTGAGGTTGAAATAGAAAAGTGTGCAGAGTAAAGAGTTACTTAAAGTGGTGTAAACTGAAATTGTTTCATTAAAGTGTGTAATAAATAAGTGTAATTGTGGTTAATATTATTGTGTTGGGTTGTACGATTTCCTTCAAAGGACACTAAGAAGTAAGACAGTGATACCGACTTACGCAAAATACAACACATGTTAGTGATGAATTCGACGAAAGATAAAACCACTCCAATAAGTGAAGCAAATTAATCAGACACACACTATCAAGTAGCTGATATCGTCATAATACATTTCTGAGTACGCTTCAGATCGAGTGAGTAAAATCCACTATCGCAGCAAACTACCTAATTAAGACGACTAATGAAAATATTAAGTAATGCGTCGTTAGCAGAATTATAATTAATTTGATGCCCAAATGAGAAAAAGCTAGAAATATACCCGCAAGATCGCCAAAACAATTTAAAATTTTTAATTAATCATCCGTAGAATATATGCCCAGCCCATGAAGGTAATTTAAATTATCTTTATCGTAAAAATCATAATTCACGTCTAAAAGAATTTTAGGGATAAATATGCATAAGTTTTGTTAATGTTTGAATGGCTTGAAGGGTGTTTTTAACTATCAAATTCATGTTCCTCTTTAATGTCAAAATGAAACCCGCGCAAATGCTCAGCATTCGATTCACGATAATCAGTTAAACTCAGTGAAGAAGTGAAATCCGTCCAATCTGAAAAATACCCAAGCCATGTGATTCACCCCTCAACGAGTTCAGGAATTGCATCGACGAAAATTTAAGGTTAGAAAAGACGCGCGAAGAGCTCATTGCAGAAAACCGAGCCAAAAGAGTATTAATTAACGAACAGAGCAAAGCCCTGATGTATGTATACTTGGAAAATGAATTAAAGCGTAAGATTCCAAATTTTGATATGGCCGCAACTTGGAGCAAATTCCGGACGCTCCAGCTAAGGAAAAGAACCTGAAAGTTGATGCACTAATGAAAACCAAAAAATGATCAAAGCTATTAAAGGAGAAACGCGTGCATCCGAGAACATTAGAACACCAAGTCCTCCTCAAGTTTTCTCCAGATAAGGAAATGTTTCAAAGGATCGCATACGATTTGAGTAGGCTAGACGAACGAATTCATTATTGATCAATGGTACTTAAATTTGGAATGAAATATCATGTATATGTAATATAAATAATACTGTTTGATGAGTCAATTAAGTAGTGTTGGGCCAGTAGGAATATGTAAGGTGAAAATTTTTATGAAATCTTTTTGCGTTTGTAAACTGTAAGAGGGAAAAGGACATTAAAAGATCAAATCAATAAGAAAAATTAAAATAAATATTCTAAATAATAAAAGAAACATTTTTCAAAAATAATTATTAATAGTAAAAAATAATAATTAACCAGCAATAAAACAAAAGCAAAAAATTAGAAATAGAACAACTATAAGGAATTAAAAGAAAAACTTAATTTAGAAAAATAAAATAGAAAAACGCTTAAGAATCAAGAAATAACAATAAAAACGAATAAAAATAATAAAATGCATCACAGCTTAATCCTGATTGGATGAAAGCGTATGAGAATCAGTATATTGTTGGACTAGAACTGATTTCTAGACCCAAAACTCTAATTTGTGACTGAGGTGTGTTGGTACATAGCACGCAAATAGCAATAAGTTTAGTTAAATATAAAAATACATCAAATAAACAATATTAATTAAGAGGAAAACAGCAAAAATATAAACACAGAAATTAAATAAAATGATACAAATGCAAGAAGTATTGCAAGAAAACTAACTCAAATATAACAAACATAAAAATTACAAAAAACAGACTCGAATAGCTTCGAAAGATAGTAAAACATTAAAATTCTAGATGAAATTCCAGAACAATTCATAAGAATGGCGACATCCATCATAAAAGCCATATAGATCAAAGTTTACAAAAATAAATAAATTAGTTATAAAAATAAAAATTTTGAATAAAAAAATTAAGAAAAACATCATTAAAATAAAAATTAACTTTAAATTAATATGTTCTGGAATCGTTCCAAATCCATCATGGAGGTAAATTTAGCAAAAAATAATTAGAAAATAAAAATTTAAAAATAAAAATAAAAATTATGGCACTAAAATTGCCATTAAAATCATCAAAAATAGAAAATAGAAAATTCTAGAATAAAAAGAATTCGAGTTTGTTTTAATGCATCAATACATACAGGTGTACTTGCACACACAAAAATGGGTTTATATACCAACGCATTTCAGTCACAAAATCACTCTTTATGCCAATTTTATTTTGTTGAACTTTAATTTGGAGTTTTTATTGGAAAGTAAGAACGATTGATTGTTTAATTGTTATTATTATTAATATGATTATGAAACTTTAAATTCGTTCCCCTTTTATTAGTATGCAAGAGGGATCAACATCGAAAAAGTCATCTTCGATTTTGATCCGTCTTACATCCAATTCTCTAAACTACAACGTCATTGAGCACGCAGCCTTGACGTATGCAGGCCGCTGCCTGGCACGCACCTTTTTACTATACGTTGCGAGGTCGTCGGAGGTCGTACCGACTCGATGGTATAAGCCACTGGGTTCGTCGATGAATCACTTCTGGGCGATGGAGTTCGTAGAACTCGTTATCGATATTATAGTAAGGTAGTATATTACCGATGCACTTACACATTAGGGCTTGTCATAGTGAGCACTGTGAGGCAACGAAAGCCAGCAACTCTCTTTAAATCGACTTTGTTTACATATGTAAAACACATATAACCGTACACTAAAAATCAACACGAATACAATACACTAGGTATGATAAACGGAGTAAAGCTCCAGACTCAATTTATTACACTGTCTAATACAAGTTGTAGTCGGTTGAATCCAACATTAATCAAGATGTCATCTTGTGCGTGGAACTTATACTGCGCCTATGCATGTCGGAGCAAGAAGTTGAAGTTGAAATAAAGTGTAACGAGTCGTCGCTGCTTATCTTGACAAGTTCAGGATTCAGAAATAATGAACAACCGATCACCGAAAGGACTAAATGTCGAAAGCGAAGTTATGTCAGAAGAAAACAACTATAGTATGAAACGCTACGAAATGCATATGCGTAGTGTGGAGGATGCACGATACATTAACCAAAAATCAATGCCGGGAATTCGAAATTAATCAAGTGAAACTTTCCCCTAATTTATAACTCAGATGTAGATAAATTCTAAACCTGGTAATAGTTCTATATTCAACCTAATAGACCCTGATTTACGCTATGAATAATGATAATTTTCATATGTTATATTTAATGTTACCAATAACGATTTAATTATAGTTTTTTCTTAATAAGATAATTTTGCATATATATACTTACTATAAACTATATGAATGCTAGCTTTACTAATTCCCCATTACTATTTATACACAGTATTTTTTTATACCACATATATACTACGGATGAGGTCCTTACCCTATAATCTTGCAAATTAACCCCTCTAATGTCTCGTGTATGAATATTCAGATCACTTATATTTACCAATTATAAATACAATTTTTCCTAAAAAATTTATAAACCATGACTATATATAACTGTTCGTAAATATATATAAATATGACTTATAAAATATAAGATTATACTTTTATAGATCAATAGCTTATATCGATAGTCGTATTAATGTTACTTATATATACGATTTAGACATTTCATAAAAAATAATTAAAATATAATTAGAAAAATTAATTAGAAAATATAATTATACTCATACCTACGATTTAGAAATAAATTTTACTTAAAAATCTCATGAAATATGATTAAAATATAATTATAAAATGGGCTTATAAAACATAATTATACTTATACCTACGATTTAGAAATATATTTTACTTGAAGAGTTCATGAAATAGAATTAAAATGGGATTAGAGAATGTAATTATCAAAGGTGCTTATAAAATATAGTTGTACTTATAGAGACGATTCAGAAATATATTCCGCAGAAAATTTCATAAAATGTAATTATACCAATCACCCCCTTAAATACTCATATATTTTCGATAAAAATTTATAAATAGTAATTGTATAAATTAACCCCCCCCCTAATTATCTATACATAGTCGGTCATAACAATATTATTCATATATATTACTTACAAAATTCATAAACTATAATCTCACAAATTACCCCCATAACACCCTATATTTAACTAATTGTATTCATACTACTTATATATATTGCTTATGAGAATTATAACTATATTTTATAAATCACCCCCTACTAAGACATCGGGAGTTAAAAGCAAGATTGAATTCGTCATTGCCTTTGAATTTTCTCATCCTATTTAGAAATGTCTCAATCTAGTACGAGCAGCGAAGATGACCGACACGAGGCAATGATAACTCGGCTCCGTACTCGTTACATATGGTATCGAATTCACGACTGGAATCGGGGCCTGGATCTCGATAACTGGGGTCCCGTGATTCGCAGTGGGCCAGAACCCGATGTACCTGCATGGGTAAAAACGGAGCCATGCAATAACTTACTGGTGGAGGCTCGGGATCGTGCTATCGATGTCGTTGAAACCGCTAAACGTGAACTCCGGCGGATTCAATCCCAGCTCCGAGCGGCTCAAGCCGGTCGATCTATCAAGGAGGCCGAAAGTGAGCCGGGAAAGGCAAGAAACCGCGGACGCCCCCGCAATACAACTGCACGCAGTTGAATGCGGACGTGTGATTGGACCAGAATAGCAATAACAATTCTTCCTTTTGTGATTGTTTTGTGTTCTATTGCCTTGACCTTTTAGTTTATACTATATCATTTATTAATAAATAAAATTGGTTTACCCTTCATAATGAATTATCTTATTTTAATTGTGCCCAGGAATTTAGCATGCGGGTGAGAAATTAATGACAATTTTATATCTGTAGTGAGTTGAGTTTTGGGGATGCCTTTAAGTGTGTTATAATTTAGTGTACAAGTTATTCGAAGGTCTCCGAAAAGATAGAGAGCAGGCTCAGCAACAGGTCGAGCTCACTTTTTGCGAGTACTCACCCAGTTGATACATTACTCATCGGGTGTCAATTGGTAGGATCAACCTTGTATTCTGGGTTACGCTGGAAACAGCACGAAAAGGTGAGATGTCTGACCACCGTTTGATAAGGATATTTAAAATTTATGATTGATCACTATTTTTAATTGATAAATGATAATGATTCTTTAAATAATGATGGGTAATTTTTACTTAATATTAAACAATGAATTTTTCGATAATAACGGATGATGGGTTTCAATCACTAATTAATAATGATTCTTAAGTAAAGATGATTCCAATCAAAATTGGTAACAAATTTTAAATATTCATTGATAATGAATGATAAATAATGACTGAGTACGATTTTAAATAATGATAATATAGATTCGTAAAATAACTTAACTTATGATGGAAAGTCGTCCATTTTCCCTAGGTCAGTTCTCTTTCGTATTAAATACAAATCTGAATTTCTTTCGTATCTGAATTTCTGTCATATTACATATAAATCCAAATCTCTTTCGTATTAAATACAAATCTGAATTTCTTTCGTATCTGAATTTCTTTCATATTACATATAAATCTAAATCTCTTTTGTGATTAACATTTGTCTGAATAAGCTCTCAACTCAAGTGCACTAAGTGACTCAAGGAACAGCGTCTATTTAATTTCTATTTTGGATGGAGTAGTTGTTTGTGTACAATCTCTTATTTCTTTTCAGCGCTATGTCTAAACCAAACCCAACTACATCAAGTTTAAAGCCGTGCTTCTCCTACGTGGACAAAAATGTTACCCTGAATAAGAACCAAATGGAGATAGGATTATTAAAAAGGAAGATTGATCATTTAGAGGGCACATGGTTTAATCCGACCCAAATGAAGGAGGTAAATCGAAAATTGCTCAGACTCGAACACTGTCGGGATAGTATCTTAGAGGAGAATCGAAATCTGCGCATCACAATTAAGTCACAGTCGGAAGCCCTCCACCAGGTCCACTGAGTCGATTAAATCGTGATTAAATCGATTCCAATTAAATCGATTCCTATCACGACTCTGCCTTCAGCGAGTACCGCCCCTGCTACTGGAAATAACCTCCTCTGTCGACCAAAGAGAAAGCGTCTAACGCGCGCGGAAAAATCCAAGCGTAAGCGGGACGTAAAGGGCAGCTGTGGAAGCAGAGCTGTTTTCGATAGCATCTACCGTTCCACCGCCGACAGCGAGACTGGTGAATCTGCAGGCTCCTTCATTTCACGTGGTACCTCTGACAGCCACACCTTGGGCACACGACGAACGGCTAATGTCAGACATTGAATTTCTAATGCAAGATGGCAATGGAGAAGGTTGGGTTGCAAATTAGATCGTGCTAACGAAACTGTCATTCAAATTATTTTTCGTTTTCATTGATTTGTGTGTATCATGTTTTGTTAGTAATGTCCGTGGGAATATATTAAATAAATCGTTGTTTTATGTTGATTGGCCTATGTTTTCCTAATGATGATATTTGATCAGTATGAGTTTTTTTTTCCTTTTTAAATCAAGCGATCTAGATGAAGACGTATGACATTCCCCTTGGACCAGGGTTTAATGAAAGAAGTGTATGTATGATTTCCGAATTATTTCATAGAGATTGTAAGCCTTCTATCGGCCTTTGAACCCGTAATGACGAAACTATGGAGAGTAGTTTTAACGCAGAAGCTCACCTGTCCAAAGGTCTTCAGCTACTATGTGCAGCACCAACATGGTCGTCGCCATGGGCACATGAGTAGTCATCGCAACAAGCACCTTGGCGTCTAGAAAGGAGTCGGGCTAAGGCAACCGCATTTTTCCATAGTCACAATTTTGAGTAAAACACACCCTTGGGCGCCAACAGTAGTATGTTGTCAGAGTTTTTACTGAGGCTAGTTAAATGGAAGTACAAAAATGGAAAGTGTAATCGCTTCTATCGGAAGTAAAACAGTTTGAACTAGTTCTCAATGGGGAATAGTGGTGATAACGAGGCTCGCCTGCTAATTGACCTCTCGGGCTTCTGTGCAGTATCAACGTGTACGCGAAAGGATGTACACGGATACAGTGAGGTTTAAAGTCAATAGTCATCTTGGCGTCTATGAGTGGCCGACAATCATCACCTAGTTAATTAAATATCTCGTCGGCAAGGCAACCCCTAGAGGCCAACAATATATGTAATACACCAAATTATCTGTGTGTTGAAAATCTTGTTACGATGGATAGCGCTTTTATTGTAGAATTTTAACTTGGTTAGAAATAAATTTTAATCTCATCACAAAATTCCTATAATAAAAAAACGCTACCAAATAAGTGATAAACCTAAACATTTTTTTTGATTTTTTTTAAATAATAAATTTATTTTGAAATTATAAATAAATTTAAAAATATTTTTTTATTATTAATAATTTACTTAAATCAGGTTTGAATATAAGTCTAATTAAAAACATCTTGTTAAAAATAAATATTAAATATTTATAAAAAATTAAAAAAAATTTATAAAAATTAAAATAATAAAAATAAAAAATAAATAAAATATCCTGACTTTATAAATAAACAAAATTTAATTTAAACATGGAGTGTTATAATTTAACACCCTACAAAGTTCTTATTGAACGTAACCGAGTGTTACACTCTGTTAAGAGAGGAAAATATATTTGTTAATATTCAGTGTAAATATTCAGAACCAAATTTGGAACTTTTTTGACGTCAATGGCAGAATTTTACCCAGTTTGAAATGTATAACATTTAACAGTTGTTTTTTAATAAATTTGTACACGTTTTACTATTTACCACTAAAAATAATTTGGGACGCTAAACTACAGTGTTAATCTATCATTTTAGCGGGTTTTCTCATTTCGAAATAACGCGTTTTATTAAGTCACATACTAAAAAATAATCATTTGCAAATAAAACTTTTATTTATATATTTATTAAATTTCATTTAAAGTAAATATTATAAATATCAAAACAACTTACTCTGTAACATAAGTTGGGCTTTTCATCACAATCACATTTTAATTACAAAATACTGACTGCTAATAAAATCACTTATCTTTCACAACCCTTAAATAAATCTTCATTAATTGAGAAAGGGATTTAATCGTATTTTAATAATGCCTTGAGAATCCTTTACAAATTAACTTGGTGTCAAAATGGCGGACAGTAACAAGTGACCAAAGTGATAGCCATGATATTTAAAGTTACCTGTAACTTTTTATATTATTTCAAATTCCTGAACTTTGATTAGAGAAAAATAAAATATAATTCACATGATAGATTCTAATTAATATTTGTAAACATACTCAAAAGTTTATCATGAACTAAAATAAAATTTCACAATTCAAAATAGAATTTTATAAATAAAATTTAAAAATGGCAAGAAACGCTTACTTTGAATTGTCTTCACTACTCATTTAGATGAAAAATGTTATGCTAAATGTCACTTGATTTTAGAAGTTTTGTTTATTTCTATTCAGTTAGTGAACAAAGAAATTTACAAAAATTACAATCATAATGCAATGAATGAAAATACTATTATAATAAATGCATATACTATTATAATAAATGTATTTATAAATTAATTTAAATGTTAATTTTTAATTTGAGTTTAGATAATTGANTGAAGAAAGCAGTACCTTCAGTATGCAGTATGTCTAGGAGATCCTACTTGAAATGAAGCTTAATATTGACTATATGACTTGCACTCTGAACATGATTGACAATTTATTTGATTTGAATGAGCTTTAGGCCGAGGCTGAAGCTTACTCTTTGTGATGATGTAAGGTGGTAATCGATGTTTAGGATTTCAATAAAAAATATTGTTCTTTGTATTTGTTGGGCCAGAAGGTAATAAACTTTTCTAATATAATCTTCTGTATTAATTCTTGTTTTAAACTATAGGAAAACTTATGGTGAAGTGTTAATGGTGACACCAACAGCATTTAAAAAGCCAAAGTGCATTTAAAATAATTGAAAATCACCAAATAAACCAAAATAAAACAACAAAAGAAAATAAAAATTAAACAAAAATCAAAAAATCAAAAAATGCAAGAAGTTGCCCCTGTAACATAAAATAAGGGCATTGAAACAATAAAAAATCATCACGAAAAAAGACACAAAAATACAGAAAACACCCGCGAGTCAATGTGAAAATGGTGTAGAAAAAGCGATAGATCGACCAAAGCAAAAGAAAAAGAAATTATTTAAAAAATAAATCATTAAATTAAAACGAAAAATTAAAACAACCAATCAGAATGATTGGAATTTGGACATTAAATAAAAGATTTTAAAAAATCAAAAATACGTTTTAATTTGATCCTGATTGGGCAGACCAACCGCAAAAAAGCTATATAAAGAGTCGCCTACATAGACATTTCACTTTTCAACAATTCATTTTAAAGAAAGTTTTTTTTCTGAGTGTTTTTTTGCAGCACATCTCGTAGTTGATCCTCCTCTCAATCCAAGATTTGCCTGTAATGGGTGCTTACCAACCACCAGTGCAGCCCCGACACCAATGGCCAAGGTCAATGAACCTGCGACAAATCAGCTCAACCCTGCCCAAATCATCACTTGAGAAGCCCCATCGTCTGTCGCCACCTGCCAAAAGCGACATCAACTCTCGAGAGTAGAGCGTACACGCCGAAAAAAGCTTCACCGGGTCGACGATGAAGTTAAGCTTGCTGCGTCTACCGCCCCAGCACCGGTAACGCAAATTATTCCCCCAGTGGATCTGTTTAAATTCAAGATACATAAGATCAATTTTATTGTCATCAACATGTCCAGCTACAAAGCCACTGGGATTAGTTTTGAATACTAACGGTTTGTCCATTTCAATATCATCAGATAATGCTATCATTGAACAACCTAATGGTCGCATCTCAGCCGATTGGGTGTAAAGCTGATTAATATCCGCCATACAACGACATATTATGTCACAAGGCATTTCATATCCATTTTTATATTTAAATCGAGCTGCTTCCATTTGTGTACGACATACTTGAGATCGACAATCAGGGATCATACCAGTCATAACACCTCCAGTACTTTCAGTAATATTAAACAATCTTGTAGCTGAACTCTTCTCAATCATTTTATCTGGAACTTTTCTTTGTGTAGCTACTACAGCACAATTATTGCCTCGAATACCAACGGAAAGCAATCCACCAAATAAATCTGATATTAGTTGGCCAAAAACACCATTAACGTTATCAGATTCAAAAGAACATTTATCCTCGATCATATTGCTTGATTCATAAATTTCTTCATTAAAAGCAGCCATATTTTATCGGAAAAAATCATTATTCAACTCAAATCCTTTATTAAAACACAAACCCAATCGACCCCATTAACAACTCAAAAAACCACTCATTATTTTCTTCAATACATAAAACTGACCTCGTATATTTCGTATATTTACAATTATAATCACAATTCTCCGCGTCTGTGTGCGCACACAACCCAAACCAACAAAGCCAAAAGCGCACACAGACGCGAGACAAACTAATAATTTGACCATTTTACGCGTCTGTGTGCGCACACAACCCAAACAAAAACGCAGACAGAGAACGCACACAGACGCGACAAACTAATAATTTAGCAGGATCTATCCTAGGAAGAAACAGTCGATATGGATTTCGACCTCGACGATCTGCTGGACGAAGCCGAAGCCGCCTCCTTCTGGAGTTATGCCATGTGAGTCTCCACGACGGGTCACGGTTTACCATCGAACCAACGTGTCGCGCGCAACCAAAAATCTTTCAGCTGTCATATCAACGTTCAGTTTTATAATGAATTTTGACTTTATGTACTTGTGTAAACCGATTGCGGTAGTTGTATCTTGACCGATAGATGTTTACCATTTTGTTTCTTTCTGTGTTTGTTGATGTAAATTGTACTTAGCATGTGACATACATGGTGTAAATAAAATATTGCAGGTGGTTGAATCTTGTGGTTTTTTCCGAATAGACGATTTTTACATTAAACGGTAGTAATATAATGAGGTAGGACCATGACTTGTGGATATCCTATTGATCTAGCAGACATTGATTTTCTCCGAAGACATAAGTCCTTCTAATGGCTTTCAAGAATCCGAACAGGAAGCACATGAGGGAGTAGTGCTAACACAGGTGCTCACCTGCCTCATGTCCTCCACCGGCTCTGCACAGAACCAACGTGGAACACCTCACGGCTGCCTATTCGTGAAAGCGGCAGTCATGCGGCTTGTTGAGGAATGGGGTCCTTAGTGCTTGTTTGAAGCTTACATCCTTATCGATAGATAAATGAATGCACTAGTCTTGCTCGGACGTTTTGTTGTTTTGATTGTTATAATTTTCCCCTTGCTCGCCCAACATAGTTCTCGCCTTAAATTTTAATATTAGTATATTAGTTTTCGATGACCATTAGCTTCAAATTTACCAAGAAAATTTAAGTATTTATTCATAAATGAATTAGGACTTTTACTTTGATAAGGAAGACAGAAACTCGGATTTAGCATTATATCGTCACCATTAAACAATTTTCTTTTTGACATAAGGTCTTCCATCTAGAACACGTATAGAAAGCACGACGAGGAGAGGTTTTAGTAATAAAGCTCATCTGCTCATTGACTCTCAACTATTATGTACAAAACGAACAAAGTTATTGTCATGGGTACATAAATATGATACGAAACAATCAAAGAACCGTTTATAGGAATATGCCCCATGTAGACAATTGACCTCATGTATTCAATTTCATCTTTTCTCTCCCAAAACGCCAACCGATGTAATAATGAACATGATGATTTCTCATAATTATACTATGTAAGAAAGAAAGCTAGAGAAAAATAGGATGTAAGACCTTTTATCAGCAATCAAGACAGGAAAGAGATAGATAACGGTCACCTAATCAATAATCTTCAACCCTAGTGCCCAGATCAAGTGCAGCTCTTATGGATGTATGACGATGATTAATAGTCACTGACTTTGCAATCACTTTTGAGATCGTAAATAGATCGACCCTTGATATTTAATATTCATTAGTTTTCATTTAATAGAACTATTTTCTTTTTTATTAGATTTTTATTTTATCAAAATCGAATTAATAATATTTGAAAGATATAGTTAACATAATGATTATAGAATAAAACAATATTAAGTTTTACTTTATTAATTTTCTTTTTTGTGGTATAAATAATATGTTGTTTAAATTTACGATTTTTAAGATATATTAATTTAAAATTTAAAATTTTCATCTATTTTTTATCGTAATTTTTTTCAATTTATTTAAAAATGTAATTATTTTAATATAGACTTTCTTTACTATATTATTATTTAATTATGAATAAACAAAAAACTGTCTTCGTTCTGGTGCATACCAGTGATATGCTTATCCCATCGGGTCTTGATGTTTCTCTTGAATCTAAAAAGTCATTTCCTGCAAATCCACTAATTTATAACAAAACATTATGGAGTGCAGTATGTGAAAGTGTTTTAGAATATATCAGAATTGTTTATGATATATTTAGTATTGAAAGAGAAGTTGTTTTTTAAATATTAAAATGTTATAATATTACGATAGATGGCCTTGATAGTAGTTGATTCCAAAGAAAAAATTTGTATTTCTACAAACGATAAATGCCAGCAAACATGGCGTAGTGTATGCATGATTTTTTTTTAATTTTTAGTAATTGTGGTGTAATATAGTGGATGAAAGTTCTTTCCGAAATAGGTTCTCCTTCAAATGCTACACCAAGCTTGTTACCATCTATTTTACCCGGTTTTAACTCAATAAAATCTGTATTGGAATTAAAATCAGAAAATGATTATCCGAACATTGGTCGAGTTATTGTTTTAGGATACAAAATGGGGTAAAAGTTTAATATTTAAAGTTTAATATTTAATTTAGCTGCATACAGCGAGAATGTCATACAATGGGTTGATGACGTGAATACTGCCATGAATTCCGAGACCATATTAGGCACATCGTGAGTACAAATTGAAAATCTATCAACCGTAATTGTTTTAAGTAGCAAATTAGTTTCTGAAAGTGAATGGTATTTTATCGATGTTGAGCCGGTATTGGAAGGTGTAACAGGAAATGAAACTCCAATTCTCATAACTGTAAGTTCGAATACATAATTCATCCAATGCTTTAATTTTAATAATAAATAAATAATGTTTACAGATTTTACTATAAATTAAACAAACCAATAATTAATTCTTAATGAATTTTTGTGAATATTTTATCCTGTAATCTGATTGGTTTACGTGATTGGTTAATTTTTTATTCCAGTCCATTTTTTCGATTTTTGAAGGATTTCACAATTAATAGTAAAATTGTTGATTTAAAAATTTCTAATAATATAAATTGGGAGTTTAATTGATAAAAATTAATTTAGACAGAAAAATCAAGCCAGCATAAACTCTATCGACAGACTGTAATGGCTAACAGGGAATTACACCGATCTCTAATGTCATTGTGTGAACAGCAACATGAATTGGCTTGTATTCTTGTGCAAAACATTCCCATGAAGGAGGATACCAACAATACTCAAAGCGCTATGTATGGGGTGGAATTGATTCACCCTAGAGCTGCACTCGATCATATTGTACAGGCTGGATTGCTTCCTCTCATGACCATGGCTCATCGTCCTTACTGTGGTTTCTCTAGCTGCATTGGTATTCGATGGGTTACACCCAAACAAACCCAAGATATTGGTGAGTATAGCTTATGAAACCCTCCCACCCCTCCCCATTATATCCACTAGAAACAGAGTCCGATACAAATTAACCAAGCAAAGCGATGGTTATTGAAAGGCAAACGAATAAATTGTGAATTTAACAAGTATAATATCGCCATTATTTATTTACACTTTCCAAAGATTTTTTGGTTATGCACAGGGAACCCGGAGATAACCTCGGCTTAATAGGGGGTCCAATTAAATCCAATCGCAAAATAGATGTTGCGATTGAAATAGATTTATAAATGGGAAAAGTCCAATAAGGTTACATATTGGTAAGTGGGTGATCCATTTTATCGACATTAGATCAGTAATGACAATCTCCATAGAAACCAGACCCCATCCAATTTCTGTGGTGTTGCATTATCGAATATTTTATAATTTCACTACAAATCTAAATGGAACTATTAGATTATTACAACACGAAAAGTGTATATCGAATCACAACTGCTGACGTTTGCCATCGAGCTTCATGCTGTCTTGCTAATTTCGTACTGGAAGGTAAGTCTAGGGAAAATAGATGTGGTTAGTTTATAAAAATCTCATAGGACGTAGCGTGGTTTTGGAAATCGATCACAGTTTGATACCAATAGGCGCACCGGGTTTGCCTGAACCGAAATATGAATTGCTCCTATTAACAAGTCACAGCGGACTGTTGCATGTACACACATTGAGTGCCCACCGAGACCCGATATTTCCCACCGCAGATTCGCTTAATAAAATGCCTATGATTTCTGAATTGGCCCATAAAAAGCTCTCCAATAAGCTCCGTATTGCGGATTTCAGTCAATTTATTCTGTCCAATCGCCTGGTGCCTGCTGCTCCACAGTCATCGTTTCTACCGATGGAACGGGCTCTCAGGGAAATCGAGCAACATACGAGATATTGGCCAGAACTGACAATCGATACACTCGTGTTCAATAAGGTGATTTACTTTCATCATCGTCATCCTCATTGTTCCTTCTAGCCTCTGATGCCAAAAATCGCGGAAATTCTAGCTAAGAAACATTTGGATTTTTCAGAAAAGAGTAATTGCATTGGATTCTTACAGCAAATGATTTTCGATCAGAGTAATGCTGAAAAAACCTCAAAAAAAACCGGGTAAATGATTTTTCTTCAAAAATTTAAACTCCCCTTAGTTACGCTTTAAACAAAATCAACCAATTTCTCAAATTTTAATATCTAACGCTTCAATATAACTATAAAGTGAAAAATCAATATTTTAATATCATCATTAGAAAAAAAACTAAATTTCTTAATTATAAAAATTTTTCCACCCTTCAAATTGAAAATAAAATTTTATACTATTTCATATTTTGGCAAGTTTGCACAAAATTGATCAATTAATTATGTGAGCCCCTAACGTTGCCATTAGTTACTGTGTTTAGCAACAGATGTCCCTTTCCATGGTCAAGTCGGATTATTGATTTTTAAGTGAAATTTTTGGGTTTGGGATTTTCAAAAATATATATAGATAATGACGTCACATATTTTTACTGACAGTAACCTTTTCTTATCCCATTCTAACGAAAAATTTTCAAAAAGACAAACATGACTAGAAAAAGACTCTGAGATTTAAAAAAAATTTCTCTTTTCAAAACATGGAGACAAGTTACCAGACCTACAACTTTACTGACCGTGTTTTGTACGAAATTTCATTGGATAATGGTAAAAAATATAAAAAACAATTATTTTGTATCCTAAATGGTGCCAGGCCCGGAACCTTATAATGAAAATGTCTCTAAATATTCTTTTGTAAAATGTTGCAAGAAGTACATTTTTGTTGAAGGAAATCTTTTCGTAACGTTTGAAACTCTGTATAATTTACGATTTTTAAATTTCCGCCATATGAGTTATCGAGCTCTTCCTCTTATAGTTTGAAGCATCATTTGAGATATTTCTCTTTTTTTTTCACCAAACAATAACAAATTTTCAAGAATATTCATAAATTTAGAACTCAAGACTCAAAAATATTTAAAACAGAATTGGAACTCGTTCTTTTCTTGTATCAAGATCGATCTCCTGCACATAAGGAAATACTGGATTCGTTTGAGGTGTTTGGAAGTAGTCTTAAAGGCCTAGTTGATATTGGTTCTGTTTTAACATCGTCCGATGAGAATCATGCATCGATCAATGCCGGTTTATCGAAGCTTGACAAATTACTGAAAGATAATGGGATGCTATTGAAAACATTTACCCAATCAATGTTAGTATAATCTCAACAATTCTATGCAACTCTTGACTGGATATCTTTATTCAGAGATAAAGCAGCTGGTGTGACAAATGTAAATAAAATTTCATCGAGTTCCGTGAAAAATCATTTCACATCAAGAAAACAGCAAAGACGACCAGAGCAAGGTTGAGTTTAATTTTCTTCTGTAAATGCGTTTACTAATTGATCAATATTCCGATTCAGGCACTCTAACACTTAGAGAGGTTCTTTCATTGGCCGCAGATAATGCACCATTTCCCAAACGCAAGAAATTCGATGGGGAACTGTGTGCTGTCGATAACATCACAGAATTATATCCACCGAGTTTGCCACCGTCGTTTTCAGTTGATCCTAGAAAGGAATAAAATTCCATTTTCTGTAATATATTTATGTATATGTTATCGCGTAGAAAGTTTTGTTATGTTACCTGTTAATATAAATTTCATCGATGATCGTGTACTAGGACTTAGTTGACTCTGGGTGTCAATTATGTTTTACAGTTGAAGGATTTACATGGTTATCATCAAATTCATTTTTCATTAACCGGGATAGTCATATAAAAATGTATAATGCTTTTATTCGGGTGTTCTTTGTATATAGATTTTACGTTACGCACGAGGTCAGATACGACGTCAATATATTTCACCTCAAAATTACGAAATAGATAAAATCACAGATGCGTGTCGACTCTTGACAAACATCAAATGAGGACCGCCGTTTTGGTAATTTACACAGTCGTTGGGAGTCAGGAGACAAATGAGCTTCTTATTTTTAAGCTACTCTCTCTCCCATATTCTAACGGTTTCGCGACTGCCGATGGAAGGTCTTACGTTAAGAATATAATTGGAAATTAGGTTAATATCTGAATGAGTCAAATGCAATTATTCTCGCTAGCTATCAAATTCCTCTAAATACTTATGCGAACTGGACTCTAGAACTGAAAAATCTATATTTCAAACAAAGTTTAAATTAAGATACGAAATCAAGAAAAAACTCCATACACATGAAATAAGAATAATTTATATGAATAATTTCACAGAATAATTAAAAATACAAATAAAAATTATTAGGAAAATTAGTTAGATATTCACAAAGAAAGTCAAATGTCCAAAGTAAAGGTAGAACTAGGCAGACTATTGTCAGATTGCTTAATGTCGCCTTGGATTGGGATTTGAATTGGCTTTTTTTGGGATGTTTAATTTTCTCATTTTCCCTTCGAGTAAATATTTATTCTATATTTACTTGGCCCTGCCCAATAATATTTTGATCACACAAACTTATATGCCCTTGTCATTCTTTAATCATTATTCATATACTTTTTTCCAGTTTGAATTTGCATACATTCTACAATCGAACATCTAAATCTACCTTCTCGTGTGACATAGTTGGATTCAAGTTGGATGTGGGATATTAATTAATAAGTTTTCCCACTAATTATTGAGACACATTTTCCAACCTTTTCTTCATTTCAAGTTAACTTAAAAAATTTTCTGTTGTTGTTTAGCCTATAGTTATTTTTATCCAAACATTCCTTTTATAGATTATTGCCTGTAGTTTCTAATAAATATTATTATGATATTATTTTTATTTTTACATTATTTAATTATTAAATACATAAGTCAATTTTTTAGAAAACAATATTGTCATGAAATAAAGTAATAAACACAAGAATTATCAAAATTGGCTTTTTAAATATTATTATTGATTGTTAAATAGTTTTTTAATAAAAAATTAATGTTTTAATAAAAAATTAATGTTTTAATATTCAATTCATATTTTTGAAATGAAATTAAATGATGATAATTTAAGAAGTTATGAATGTTTTAAATGTTTCAAAGATAATTCCGACAAAGTTAATGCAATCAATTTTACTTCAAATGGAGAAAAATTAATTTCTTCTAGTCAGGATGATTCAATAAATGTTTATGATGTTATTAATGGAAAGTATATTTTATTAATCAAAAATTGCCAAATTTATCTGTTTAAGGCATTTACAAACAATATACAGTAAAAAATATGGAGTTGAAATGATAAAATTTACACATTGTTCCACAGCAGTCATTCACGCGTCAAATAAAGTTGATGGTAAGCTTGAATAAAAAATTTCTTGATTTAATTTTTTTAAAAATAATTTTCATAGATATTAATTAACAATTCTTAAGTTTGCATGAAAGAATAATTTTTATTTATTTCTTATTTAAAGTTATCAAATCATTTATACATTGTCTCATATTAACTGTATAAATTCTAGATAATTTGAGGTATCTTTCATTGCATGATAATAAATACATCCGACTCTATCCTGGTCACACTAAAAAGTTATATGTTATTTGTTTAGTTAATTTATTTTAAAAATTCTAACAGAGTTACCAGTTTATCGATGTCTCCTACAAATGATACATTTTTGTCAGGTTCTTTAGACAAAACTATCCGTTTGTGGGATTTGCGTACTGCAAATTGTCAAGTGAGATCTTTTGGTTTGATATTGATTATCGCTTTTATAGGCCCTCATGCAATTACCCGGCAAAGGATTGGCTGCTATCGATCCAGAAGGATTGATATTCTGTGTCTGCATAAGCTCAGATACCTGTAAATTATATGATTTAAGAACCTTTGAACAAGGCCCATTTCTAACGTTTTCTCTTCCTCCGTTGCATCACGAAGGAAACCGAGTCGATATATCATCTTTAAGATTTTCTCCAGACGGAAAAATGTTACTTTTGAGTGGGGCGGGCACACAAATCGCGCTTTTGGATTCATTCACCGGAAGATCTTTACATCAACTTCAAGTAATAATTGATTTCTGAAGAGAATTCCATGATAATGATGGCTCTCAGATTCTCGGCACGAATTCCACTCAGGTTGACATTAACGCGTGTTTTACTCCCGACAGCCGCTATATAATGGCCGGTAGTCCCGAGGGCCGACTGTATATTTGGCGGGTTTCAAATGCTCAACGAGTCACTTTATTGCAATCTAGTGAAGGTGGAACATCTGCTGGTGGCTTTAACGCTTCTGGCAAAGCTGGCACGATCTCCCCGCTCAATATCGGCGCATTAGAATGCAACCCACAATTCTCCCAGACCGCTGTCGGTCAGATACAGACGAGCATTTGGATGCCGCAAATGAATACAGATACTCCAGTCGAGGCGGCAATTGATAATATCGAGTGATTTGATTGGTTAATAGATATTTTCTGTTGCTATCATCATAATTATTGTTGTTTGTAAATGTTTGCAATTTTATTCAATTTTATATTGCTACGCATTAATAACCTTATTTCGTCCGAGACATTTAGGGAATGGAGGAATTCTTGTTAATCTCATGCTATTCATATAGTTCTTTCATATGGCAATTACGTGAAGTGTGATGTGCAGGAAAACCGCTTTGGTTTATGCATGGTGGTTTGATGCCTCATTATTCGGCGTTTGTGCGAAATTGACTGAATGGTAATTTTGAATATTGGATTGGGTGAAGAGGCACCATGGAATGACCTCAATGGATTTTTATTTTTGGGTCCACCTCAAACAAATAGTCTACTCTACAAGAATTGCAGATATCGACCATCTTCGCCAGCAGATAATTCGTGGATGCAATCACATAGATGGAAACGCCGACTTGATAAAGTTTATGGAGATTTCGAACATAGACTGGAATAGTGCATCAACGCAAATCTCGAACATTTCGAGCATTTTTGGTTGTACCAGCATGTACAACGTGTTTCTTAATTCATTAGTTAAGCTTAGTTTTAATAAAATAACGTTTATTATTATCAGAATTGTTTTAAATTCTTTGGTGTGCGACTTATGGCCTATCCTGTATTTATTGCAACATTATGAGTCTCATTTAATAATACTTTTGATCCTGGCCTAATTTATTTCAGTAAAGTTTGTATGATTCATGGTAGGGAAAAATATGGTTTGTTCTACTATCTCACATCAAGCCGATTTCGTATGATTTGCGCAAAAATACACTATGTTTAGTCTCACTTTGGGATATGGCATTTGTGAATGCATTACAACGTATCAATTTAATACTTGCGTTGATGTATTGCTTTCTCCAGAAATAGTTTATTTGACAATAATCAACATCGCTAATAAAATTTTCGCTAATAAATCATTTTCAAGGCAACTGGACCGATGATTATTATTATATTCTGAATAAACTTCCTGTATCTTTTCTATACAATGAATTCGTACCCAGTAAAAAGCATACACTTGAAGAAACTTTAATTCGAGATATCCAGATCACCTAGAAATTGATAGATAACTATGAAAAGATAAACACAAAATATGAAACACAAAAGCTGAATAAGTACTTGGATATTCATCTACCAAAGAAGCCAAATTCAGCATTAACAAAATCAGCTTTGTGGTAACACATTTGGTGAAGAATTTATAAAAGAATTTCTACTGGATGTTCCAAATGTTGGTCGCTTAGCAGTGTCAGTTTATTTTTAAATGTGTTAGGGGTAATTGTAGATGTTAAATATACTCCTTTCTAAGCGTCTTCATGACTATTGTACTTTTGACCATCTGTGTACCCTTGGCGACGACCATATTGGTACTGTACACAATGGTTGAAAATCAATGACCAGGTGAGCTCTATTGCTAAAACTACAAATTGTATTTTCCTTTCGGGTTCTGGACTGCCGATAGAAGGTCTTACGTCATTATTCATTGTCTATTTCTATTGTTGGATCATTGACATGTCTTCATTTAACTATGATCCTCATTTCTGGATGTTTTCTAATGTTCTTTTCAAAAGTTTTGTGCAGCCATACGCCATTATTTTTTTGTCAATGAATGTTACTATGTATTTTCCGTACTATTTATGAAAATTTAACTTATCTTCCAAAAAATTTGAGCAGGGATCGGCCCTTATTTCCAAGTTAATAAATGTGGTTCCACACTTCCCATAAAATTTGAGAAGGGATTTCTAAGCAGTATCTCTAGTTCTGCCCTATTTGACATTCTAACCATTCGTAGATTCTATAAGATTACCCAAACTAAATCTTATCTACCTACAACCGATCTTAGTTACTCTGTCACTAGTCCTAACTCAATAATATTCATAAACGCAACGGTGACGGACTCGTCCTATACTATCTATATTTAAAACAAGGCTCCAAACTGTCCAAAACGACTATGTCCTCTCATCGACCCTATCTCTAACTATACACCATCGAAAGATGTGGCAAACTGGTCAGCATCTGCTATCCATTGGCACAAGTGCCAACGGTTCACAAACGCATTCCAATCTGAGGGCATCCCTAAATCAGAAAAATATTCATAAAAATCAAATTAAATAAAATTCCTGTAAACTAAGAATTACTAAAAATTCGCTTCGAATCGAATATTAAAAAAGAACAAAATAAAATTAAGATAACAAGCAAGAAATTAACCAAACTAAATTTACTATCACATTTAATTAACTCATAACTATTATACGTTACATTAAATTACTAAATTAAATTAAATTAAATTACTAAAATCCTATCTAACTTGCCGCGATAGCATGAACTGAGGAACTGAGAGTGCCTAGCAATGTCCAATCAGAATGCTATAAATTTTGAATTACTTTTGCATGCATGCATGAGTGTGTGTAATTATTTATTTTTAATTTTATTAATTTAATTAATCAAAATTTTTTTAATTTTTATTAATTTTTACGATTTAGTTTTATAAATTTTATAATTTATCTAATTTATCTAAAAAGTTTCAATTTTAAATTTATTTATTTAAAACATTTTCATATTATTAATTTATTATTATTTTATTTTCTAGTTGGTAGATTTTTCGAATGCAATATTTCTCCTAACTGTGTTGGTGATTGCAACTTCTTGAGTTCCTTTATTTTATTATACGTGTTTTATTCATCCTCAATGTATTATGTATTTTATTTTGTATTATTTGGTGTATGACCATGGATTTTAATTCAACTTGGTGCGGTTTTTATATTATGTATTTCTCATTCATTAAAACAAACTCTCAATTCTCGGTTCCAGCCCAACACAAAGGTCTTGGTTTATTATCAGTGATGAGATTCAGCCGGTACGTACTGGTTCTTAATAAGTTCTAGTTAGTGCGTAAAGATTTTTTATTTTACTAATCAATAGAAATTTGGAAAGCGTACTGATTCCAAGGAAAATTTGTTGAGGTCTGTAAATTAAAAATTAAAAATTTAAATAAAATTTAGGATAATAATTCATTTAGAAGGTAAGCGAAGAAAAAAGACAAATAAAAGCGGGAAGGAAAGTGTGACGGAAACAGTATTAGAAAATGCCAAAAGCAATTACGAAAGGCAAGAATCCGGAAATCCGAGAAAAATCAATAAATGGAAAAATCATCGAAATCGAATGGGAAAAACGGGACAGGTATAGATTAGCTAATGGTCAACAAGATGATGGTTAGAGATTTATCAGAAAATGGTTAGGAAGGGTCGAAAAACATTCAAATGTATGAAAACAGAAAACGTTAATTATTTAATTAATTGGCTAATGGAAAACCCGAGCTAATGGGAAACCCGAGCCAATGGAGAACCCGAGAGATAAAGGAAACCCGAGCTGGGTAAACAAGAAGGAAAGCAAACAAAAGGAAGATTTGGGCCCATTAGCTTGACACAATGATTAATGGGAAAAGAGTAAGGAGAAGATAGCGCGCGTAGGAAGACCGGTAGGGCCATTAATTATCTGGATTCGTTGGACCATTATGGGTGACAGCCGAAGCAAACACGTAGGAGAAAATGTCAAACGAAAGATTGGCTCGGCAATAACCATTTGTCATCCTGATTTCGAGGAGTATATAAGCAAAGGGAAAATCAGAGAAAATCGGCATTCTGCCTCAGCTAGGGTTCGAAGAATTAGACTGTAGGAAAAGTGGTAAACGAATTAGGGAAGTAGGGAAAAGAAGAAATAGAATTAAGAATACGGAAAGGCGAAAAGAGATCAAACCAAACCGAAACCGAGGAAAACGAGAGTCAACAGAACTAAAGGATCAAAAGGTGAATATTGTTTGTTTGCAAAGCATCAACGCCGAGCGGAGAATCGTATAAAACTTTGATTGGTAATTGTAGAGTGATAATAATTTGTGAACCTGTTGTTTCAATATACGTTGGGTCGTTCATTGTTTTAATTTAAAGAACACCAGGAGTCAGAGAGAACCGACTTGAAATAATCCAAAACCCAACAAATTGAATCCCATCACTGGTTATTATCGTTTGTCTAGACTTACTGTAGATATATCGATTTTTCTTCTACAGCACATTTAGCAATATTTCTTCAAAATGGTGATGTTTATTTTAACATTATATCAAAATTATTGGCCTTTAGGCCGTTATGTTGGACGATGAGGGTAGACCCATCAACACATTCATCCTGTCAAAATATTATAGGAGAAGGTCAAACTCAAACAGAATAAATATATACTGTGAAAAAATGAAAACATTCAATCATCTCAAATCCAGTTCAACAGCATCAATCCAAATAATAACACTTCAATTCATCGTGTAACCATAGGGCAGGAGTGGGCAAATACTTTTGGGTACTTTAATTTCAATTAAGGGCGATCTTCTATAATGTTTAACTTCTTTTAATAATTGCTTATCTTTCCAGGTAATTCTGTCGTTGAGATTTTAATTTAACTTCTGTTTCTTTTTCAAATTTTTTATTCAATTTTTTCATTTTACTATAGCGATAATTTACCATAGTAAATTATCACCATATAGTTTTTTAAATCTAATTTCCCCGACGCTACGGGGACGATTATGTTCAAAAGAAAATACGAAACCTAATTGAGTTATTGTCGAAAATAAACATAACGTCAAAAATACAACAATCTACTACAGGTATATTCGATTATTCATAAAAAGAAAATTGTAAAAAGTGAATTTTATTTGGAGTTTCAATTAGCAATAATTGAGACCTCAACAGTTATAAAGAACAATTACGAATGAAGATATATTTGAAGCAGTCAACACAGTCCTCGAGAGATTTGAGCTCAAATTGAAGTTACTTTCTAGCATATGCACTGATTCAGACACTGAAATGGTTGATGCATGGAATAAACTTATTGGAATAATTAATATAAGAACTACAAAATCAGGAAAATTACCCACAAACAAAACTTGCGCAAAATAAATTAATTTCACAAATTTCATGGAAGCTATGGAAGTAGTTAATATTAATTCCATTTAACTAGTATTTGCCCAGTTGTATTTTCGGATTATGAAGACGTGTCTAATTATTGTGAATTGAGGTGGTTGAATAAGAATAAGGTATTAAAACGATTGATCTGAGACTTGCAGATTTTATAGACATAAAAGGAAACATAATTAACCAAGCAAAAGAGGACGAGTAAAAGATGCAGATGCAAAATGTGGAATAAGTTTCAATGTAACCATATGAAGCAAAGAAAAATACCAAACCAAAACGAACAGTATATTTGGTTTACCCATGGTCATAACAGAAAAAGAAAATTATTAAACAATGGAAATCGGACCATTTCAATTAATAGTTCTCAAGCGTTTCCGAATCGTCAGAAAATCAGCTCACAGCTCACCTAGATCCATTGATTAAAGCGCGATTTTAAATTTCCGTTGTAGTTGATGGATGGAAGTTGCCTCTCATCCTTTGTCATACACTTTTCCTTTGAGGCGACCCCAAAACTTCTATGGGCGGCACTGAGGAAGATTCGGGTATTGCACAATTTATCGACGAATGGAATTTTCAGAATGCGAAACCGAGTTGGGGTATTAGCGTCCAGTTAAAACACAATGCCATGATTTTCATGATGTGTGGATATTAAACGTGCAAATACACCTCTCAGAAGCATTCCTGATAAAAGTTCGCATTGACGGAGTTCGGTCGTTGGAGGAAAACTGAATGGCTGATTCTTTAAATAAATTTATTATATTATTGTTATTATTCGAATCTATTTAAAAATTAATTAAATGTGAAAAGTGATTCCCTTTGGGAATCCGTCATAATAAAAATAATGAGAAATAAACTAAAATCAGATAAAACATTGAGAAAGCTCTCTCTTCTGCAAGTCAAGGATTTAAAGTGTTAGGATTATTAAAAATAAAACGAAATCGAGTTAATGATGAAAATTAACAACAATTGTAAAATCAGTATCTTTGTAAATTAAATAACAATTAATAAAGGGTATTAAACTTATCGCAACGATTCGACAGAACACATTTATCACATTGTTTCGCATTTTTTGGAAATCTTTAAAATTCGTTTTCATTAGATGTTTTTACCAAGTAGATCATAGAACACAGCAATAATAAGGAAACTTATGGAAATCCAAAATAAGGGGAGAAGAAAAAATGGGATGCCATTCCTTCTACGGGTAATTAACAGTTCTTAGGGTAGAGCTCACCTTTTGCCGAAATCCACCCGCTAAATTGTAGCACCAATGTCGCTTGCAACGGTCCTTTAGTGGTGGAATAAAATTATTATGCGCGGTTGCTAGGAGAAAGGGAATATCGCGAAAATGTCAGATAAAGAAACCTACAAAAGTAAAAGGTTATCCCCACAGGAAATCCACCAGAATCCTCGAGATCAGTCCCCCATTGAAAACGCATTATCGGTTGTAAACGCTAGTATATTTTTTAAGCGAAATATCTTTAGTCTTTATAGAGTTCAAACTTCTTGATGAATCACTTTTTTAGTATCAATTTAAATTTTTTGAAAAGAGTATTTGTTCATTCAAAAATTTGATACGTCATTAGAAAGACATTAAAAGTTAAACAAGCATCCGTTAACAAGACATAAATGGATACAAACACTAATTTATTATGATTATTATTATTATTATTATTATTATTATTATTATTATTATTATTATTATTATTATTATTATTATTATTATTATTATTATTATTATTATTATTATTATTATTATTATTATTATTATTATTATTATTATTATTATTATTATTATTATTATTATTATTATTATTATTATTATTATTATTATTATTATTATTATCCTTAATTTTTGTATTCTTGACAATTTCCGAATTTCCATGATCTAGGAACACCAATCAATTTAAAATTATTTTATAAATATTTGCTTTTTCATTTACCATCTATTTCCACTTCCACAAAAAAGATTTTGATTTTTACTCTCGAAATTTATTCAATAAATTTTTAGTGAATTAGCACAATCTTAATACGAAGGAGAAAGTGATATCTCAAGAAAAGAATTCCCAATTGACGAATTGTCAATGTTGATTGATAAGGGATTTGAAGTTTTCTAGTCAGTAATAACAGCGGGTCAAATGTTAAGCTAGAAATGAAAGTAAGACAGGGAAAAATTCTGCCAACCAGAATGGCTATTTTATTTTTCAAAATAAAACTTCTTATATGGACATTACCATAATAAAGATTATATTAGTGTTTTCTATTTTCATTATTTCTTTTACTTATTTAAAAGATTTTCGTACCCATCGATTTCTATTAAACAATTTATATCAAAATGCCTACTACTTGCACCTCGATCGGCGCGGTTTCGCATAGTGCGAAATTTTGCAGGGGCGAATTAAACACGCTATATAAGACTCATATATTATCAATTAATATTGAGACATTTAATAGGAAGTCCTCAATAATTATAAAGATATATTAGAATTGCTTGGAGGAGAATCTTCTTTTGTAGAACCCTGAATGCATACACAAATACAAAACAATTAAATAAATTTATTTTTAAATCAACGAAATTGATACGAAAACCGATTTCCGTAATTCCATTAGTTTGTTTTGTTGTTAAATGAAAATAGATCAATAAAACTCTTAAGATTAACTCTATAAAAGAAAATTAATACTTTTACTGATAGTTTCTAAGTAGTAGAAATCCCAAAATAAAAATGAATTAAAGCAAATACTGTAAATTCAGGTATTCATGTGTCATGTCTTAAAATTGTGTTATTTAAATAAACCATCTTTGAGTTTTATAAAACTTATTTATTGGACATAGTGAATTAATAAAACAAATAAATGATTGACAAAACAATTAACTCTGAACTGATTTTACAATGAAATTGAGTGTTCGTATTTTAAGAACAAAGCATTAAATAATTATTAAACATATAATAATAATAATAATAATTTCTATCTACAGCAGTGGTTCTCAACCTCGGGGTCACGACCCCTAATGGAGTCACCATATTTATAAAAATATATATATTTGTGAAAAATTGTTTCCAATCCTTCCGGTATTTTATATTTTCCTTAAAAAAATATCAATGGGGTCGCCAACACAAAAGGTTTAGAACCACTGATCTACAGCTATTGTTAACATTTTAATCGCTTTTCTCCAGAGACTCTCTGAAAGTTTCCGTACATTGCAAAATATAACAATCTTTTCAACAAAGAAAATGTTACTTTAACTAAAAGATCTCGACGAGATTGCCATTTATTTTTCATCTGTATACTTCTCAATTGAAGTGCATTATCTTCAGTCTTCTAATCTCATCGTTTTGCAACAGTTTCTGGAGGTCTACCTGACAGTTTACCTCTAGGTACTTCTTTGGGTCGATTGATAAATATTTTGATAAAGAAAACCAACAGAACCTAACTGAATTTACTATAGGCTTATTAGAGTTATCTATATATACATTGAGGTCTGATTAAATAATAAAAAATTAAATATATATATGTTGTGCTATTTTGATTTAAATAAATTTTATATTTTGTTGGTTTTTTATGAATCAATAAAGTATTTTTGATTTATGTTCCTAAAATAATTAAATTTTCATTGAATTTTTTCCAAAAAAAACTACGACTGGTCAACCCAAATCACACCAAGGGCGGCATTGACGACCAAAAATTTCCCAAGGGCCGCACATACATAAGAATACTTGGAAAAATTTGCTCTTATCATATTTTCTGGCTTTACAAATAATTTTGTACTTATCAATACTTTTTTATGATAATTTTGAGGGTAAAATCTATATATAAAAAGAAAATATGTAATGAACAAACAACAGATTATATTAGTTTGGTTGTAAACAAAAAATACATCAATACATGCAATTTTTTCAGTGTGATATTTGTGTGTCTTTTCGCTTACTTAATTTTTCTAGATCTATTTCAATATTCGACGTTGCACATCTTAACTGATCTTCCAGATCTACGCCGGTTATTGACGCTCTATATAAATTTTTATTGTATTTCATTTTAGAAAAAAACCCTCCACAAACATATGTAGATCAGATCCAAAGGCACTAACAACCTCTTGGGGCAAAATGTCTGATGTTAGGGAAATTTTTTGCTGTTATGTATTTACTATAAAATTAAATTTTTGGAATCGTGGGGTATATATTTTTCAAATCAGTATTGCATTGCAGATCAATTAATTCCATTTGTAAGGTTTCTGAAACGATGCAAACATCAACACCAAATGGAGAGCTGAACATCTGAAATGCTTTCTCATAATCTACGAGTCCTGAAAAACGAGTATTAAGGTTTTTTATTTCGTATTCAAATTTAGAAAAATTCTTAATATTTCTTTCTTTCAATAATGGAAAATGTTGTGCATTGTTATTTTTAAGTTGGCTTTCGAACAACAATAATCTCATTTGGAATGCTTTTATCGGATTACAAGCATAGTAGGTAGTTAGTAGCCCNTCTTGTCTGTTTTTTTTTACCAAAACGCCAACTATAGCAAGTTTTGTTTTATTCATCATTACTCCTTTTATATTTCTTTATACAATCTTCAACAAAAAGGTTGTACAGTACTTATTTAACACATTAATGAATGGAAGGATTATTGGTCAACATAAAAATTTATTAAATATTAATTAATTTAATTTTTGTTAGACTATGTGTACCGAGTATTAATTGTATCTATTTAAATTAAATATAAATTTTTAGTCTTTTATATAAAATTTTTATTTTATTAAATTCTAAATTAATTAATATACAATATTTAAATTAGTTAATATGCCTTATTCAACTTCTTTTATAATATTATTAAAATATATTATTGCATTATTATTGTATTTTGATAAATAGTTAAAACAAAACAAAATCTTTATTATTCAAAATTCCATGTTCCTTCACTCAGTGTTTTGGCGAGGTTCATTCTTTGAGCCTTTCATTTCATGGATATTAATTTTAATATGAACAAAATCCTTTTAATTTTTAAGTTTCTATATTTGGATATTATTGTTTAGTAATAATTCATGGAAAAATAGTAGGAATAATTCTTTATATTATTATTAATATTACCTATAACCCGGTAAAATTACAGCCTATTTCATTTTTAAATTTCAGCTTAAAATAATCAATTATTTTTATGTCCCAGCAGTGTATAAATCAAAACACATCATTCTCTTTTAAAAAACAATTGTGTATAAAAAATAATATTCCATAACTAATAATTAAATAGTATTCTCTTTAAGCCTTTAAATAGCGTTGTAATAATAATTATAATAATTATAATTTTTATCATCATCATTTTTAATTTTAGTTATTTTTATAAACAATTTTTTTCACAATATTAAAAATATTATTATTAATAAGATGCACATTAAATAATAAATAAGCAGCACTGGCGGCATCATTAAATATGAATATGACAGTCTAATAATAATAATAATAATCATAATTCTAAAACTATATGTCCCACACAAATCAAATGTTTCTTAAACGCATAAATGACAGCCAACTCTAATAAGATAAACACTTTTATGCATTTATTCATTATGACGTAATCGAAATTACAACGGATTTCCGTCACAGAATCTGATGAATGGCCAGATCTCAGATGAGTGATAAACTAGAAAAATAATAGTGAAAAATAATAATAATTTAACTTTCTAAAGTATGCAGCTGATTGATAGATAGTCACGTATTAGTGGTGACACTGTGACTGACCCTATTGCCACTGCTATTATCGCTGCCCCTGCCCGCGCCACTACTACTCTGTCACTACAAGTGTCACTGACTATGACGCTGCGATAGCTTTTAGCCTATATCGCGATGATCACACCAAGATCACCAAATGTATGTTTTCAACCAGAAGTGACCAAACAGATTTTAGATATTATTTTATCTTTAATGTTAACTAGTTCAGCCAAAGATTAAATTTTTGAGATCTTCATTTAGAAATATTTCTAATTTCTGTAAATGTTTCGCGACCTAAATCTTATATGAAATGAAATTGCCAAATTTTTATTATTTACTTTCAAAAAAATTTTTACATTTTTTTTGTGGAAATTATTTTCATTAAGTTTTTAATTCTATAGTTTTTATATTTTTTCGTCACGAATAATTGCAAATTTTCATTATTTAAATCATGAGCTTTAGCTGAAAAGCCTGAAGAAATATCCCATTGTTTTGTCCTCTCACTTTTTTTAATAATTCTAACACTAAGCATTTTTTACCTTCCACATTTTCATTGTTTTCAACCATGACTTTATACTTTGCTTTAGTTTTTTTCTTTCCAAAAATAAAAAAAATCAGAGATTTTAAAATGTTTTTTATATTCAGATCCAAAAATTTTCATACAGCTGTTAACCGTCATTTTTGGCCATATTTTATAATTTTTCGAAAAATTTTATTCCGAAAAATAAAAAAATTATATTTTCCAACTTTTTTAAATTAATTAATTATAATTTCAAATACATGCAAAAGATGATGTACTTTTAACATAAAAAGGTCAGTGTTTGCAAAAGGTAAACTCTAATCCAAATATACCAAGATTTTATCCAGATCCCATTTTTAGAGGATTTAAATTTTTTTGTTTAAATGAAGTGATTTTAAAATTTTTAATAAATGAATTATTTTTCGTTAAAATAAATCTAAAAAGATATTCTCAGTAAAATGACTTAAAAGAAAATCTATTTTTTTGTTTTTATTATCACCTTTATCTCTTTATAAAAGCAAATAATAACAATTCATAAAGGCAAAACCGAAAATTTATGTTGCATTGAATTAATTTTTAATTTTTTTTGTCAGAATGAAAATAAAAGAAGTATTATCATAAAAAGAAATTCTCATTTAAATAAAGATTCTAACAATTGATGGGGTCATAAAAGTTATAAATTATTAAGGATTAATAATAATTTATAATTTAATTATTATGACTGAATTCTAATTATGTAAATTCATTTCTCAGTCAAATTGGCACTGATTTACAGATTCAATTTACTGAATGCGGAAACGTGATCAAACTATCGGGTAAGCCATTTATATTTTATTTTCTTTCGAAAATAAATACATTTTACTACTATCAATTTAGTCATTGATTCATTCACTAGGAAGTTGCGATAAATGGAGGTCCATCGAATAGAAAGTTCAGTCAAGTGTGGAGGAGTTTATGGTAAAGTGCATAATTTTCATGAACGTTTAAACTTATAGTAATCAATTACATTCCAGACTTTGTTTATTGGAACTAGATTGTAAATAATGCGCTGTCAAAGTGATTTAGAATCAACAGATGAACGGAACGGATCTTACTACATATACTAGTCAAGCACTTCTGGATTTAAATAAAATTTATGACAAACACGGTTTTTACGAGTCATGATAAACAAACGGAGAAAAGTGGATAAAATGAACCGATTAATATAAATTTTATTTTAAATTAATTTTCTATGAAAAATAACAAAACAAATATCAAACACATTTTCTCTAGAAATTTTTGTTTGATTGTAATTGGATTAAGTAATATTAATTTTTTTATTTGAAAAAAGAGATAAAACAACGGATCCGAGTGGTGGAGTGTGGTCAACCTGTGTGAAACAGTCACTGGGTTCGACCCGGGGTGGGATCAACTTATTTACATATTACTAATGGAGACCGAAAAACTTGAAACTAGTTTGCCGTTAGAAATCATGCTGAATATCACTTTAAGAGCTTTGTTTTATTTAGTAAGTCATTCGAAACTATAATATGTAATTTGTTACATTTATGTGATTTATGAAAGTTTATGCACAAAAAAGAGATTGTAAAATATTTTATTGTCAAAACTCTACTTGTAACTGTTGTACTTATAATTTGCTTATAAAGACAAAGAAACTTAAAATAAGTTTCTGATAGAAATAATCATAAATAGTAATTTTCCAATAATTCATAACAAAAATTCAAATTTAATAATAAGACGAATAAATAGTAGCTTTTGTCTCTCATCAGTACTATGCAGGAGACGCGAAGATTTCTCTTCGCGCCAGCTAATTATACAACATTGTTGATTAAACTCTATTGCATCCTTTCCTTGGTACACTGAAAATCATATCGCTTGCATCTTTAGCTTGATCACAGAAAAAATATCTGCAAACTTGCAAACATGGCGTATGAAAAATCATTTTCACCTCTGTGAACTGAAAAAGTCGAGAAATCTTCGCATCTCTTGCATAATACTGATGAGAGCTAAAAGCTCGAAACTAGTATACTATTGGGACTTGCATTGGGTATCTCAAAGCTTATGGTGTTTAATTGTTTTGTTTAATTTTACAAAAAAAGTATAAATCACATTTAAATAATAATACTATTTTCAAAAATTATTTAAATTAAAATTATTTAAAAATTAAATTTATTAAATTTTATCGATGAAAAAAAGATCAGTAAAAATTTATTTTGTTTAAATTGAAGTAATATTTTATTTTTTTGGAATTAATGTCATTTTAAATAGCAAGTAATGACTTTTTATAGTCAAAAATAATTCCCATTTAAATTATAGATGTAATGAAGATCTTGAAATTGAAATCATAAGAAAAAACTAGATCAATATTGATTATTTTGAATAAGATGATCAATTTAAATCTCCTGGTTATTTTATGGAATCAACATCAGTGGAATGTACGAACAAACTCAATATTATCTTTTATGAAATATGGCGAATTAAGCTCTAGTTAGGCTCTCAGCATTTGTATATTGTATTATTTTTAATATAAAACACATAAATTTAAAATCAATTTCTAAACAATTAAATTAATCAGAATTTCCTAATTTATTCCTATTAATTATTTTCTTTTTGTAATAAATTGATAAAAAATATTAAAATTACAGTTTACAAAAATACATTTGCACTCCATAAATGTTCATGATAAAACGATAAAAGAATACTTTCATGTAGTACACTGTTTTTCATAACATAAAGTCGCGTACACGAGTTAATGCTGATATGTGATTTGCCAGAATAAAATCAAAACAAGCGATTATTAATCGAATAAAAGCAACGTAGTTTATTGTATGGGAGCTAATCAGCTAAATGGTTTACTATGCCACTATAACCGCTCGCCAATAATGTTATTAAAATTCCCCTTCATGTGTTTACAACCGTGAAAATCGCCTGATGTTATTTCCGATCATGTAAAACAAGAATAATATAATTATAATATAATAATAATAAAATAATATAAACCTGATTGCAGAACATTTTTAGAATTTTATGATTATTTTGCCCAGAGTGGGATTGGCTTTTTCATTAAGAGCCGAAAATAAATTTAAAATATCGAAGTGGTACTTTTGAAAGGATCTTGTATTTGATCAAAAATCAAAATTGTTAAAAGTAGAAGAAAAACATCCATTAAAACAAAACATTGTTGAGGAAACAAGTATTTACCAGTTCCAACATAACACTCGACCTAGTACTGAAAAGTGCATCATGAAGTTTTGTAGACTCGAAATGTATGTATTTCTTGCAGTATCATTATTGGTGGAAATAAATGTAAAACTAACCATATAGTATTATTGGTCAACAAGTCAAATTTTCGAAACTCCAACGATTCCTAAATTATTTACAATTCTTTATTATTGCGTTATTTTCATTTCCAAGATTGCTCAACATATGTCAATGTCAACTAATATTTGATTTGCTCAAGTCAAAGTTTTCTTCGCCGATATTACTTTTTCAAAAGGCTTGTATTAATGAAAGTTCCATTTAAAAGAAGTGGATTTAGTGTGAAAATTTTTCTACAATGTGCTTGTGAAAATAAATATCTAATCAACTTAGTATTGGGTTTACACAGGTGCTTGTCCAATAACATATGATGTTGGGATTTCTAGAGCTATTGTTCAAAACCCTATAAATAAATATCTTGATGAAGTCAAATTAATAGAATGCCATTATCAAGATATTATTATTATTATTATTATTATTATTATTATTATTATTATTATTATTATTATTATTATTATTATTATTATTATTATTATTATTATTATTATTATTATTATTATTATTATTATGTCATTATTATTATGACAAAGAATGGAGGTCCATTTAAACTTTTGTACAATCTAAATATTACAGGACAGGATCAAATAGATCAATATATAGAAGGAGAGTAGATGAACCGATCCTGACTCAATCCTCAAATACTCAAATTTCTAGTTTATAGTTATGAAAAACAATTTTAATGAAATCTATCATTTAAAAAATAATTAATACATTATAATAATAATAGTATGCAATGTTATATTTCGTATTTTATTATAGTTAATTAAAAATACCATATGATGCTATTATTTAACAGCAATATTTTGATTCCAATTACAAGAAAAATTTCCGCATATATTTGAAATTCGTTCATTCATTCCATTATTTCTAATAGAAATTTTCTATTATAATGCATGCAAATTATATTCTAATTTTCGATATATTTAATTTAGATTATTATTTAATTTCTGTTTATAATGCGTGCAAGTTATGTAATATTTTAATTATGGAAATAATACGAAGAAAATCAATATAAATACAGCAGTAAAAATTCATAATTTCCTTACAAAAATTACACGTATTTGTGTATATTAGTAAATTTTGTTTTAATAAAAGTTTTTAGACAGAAACGTCTTTGTCTTTATTTATATATGATACCAGTAACGTTGAAGTTTTAAATATACGTATTTGAGACCTAAACAATCATTATTAATATTATTTTACTATTATTATTATTATTATTATTATTATTATTATTATTATTATTATTATTATTATTATTATTATTATTATTATTATTATTATTATTATTATTATTATTATTATTATTATTATTATTATTATTATTATTATTATTATTATTATTATTATTATTATTATTATTATTATTATTATTATTATTATTATTATTATTATTATTATTATTATTATTATTATTATTATTATTATTATTATTATTATTATTATTATTATTATTATTTGTATTATTAATTGTATTATTATTATTCGAAAAATTGTCAAAAAACATTTTAAAACCAAATAAAAAATGGTTTGAAGACCTTCATGAGGAGGTTTACTATATTTACAACACAACCATTTTACTTTTGTCCCAGAAATGATGCAATATCAATATGACGAAGAACTAGAATACTAAAGAACATCTTTATTAGTTCTTTATTTCGAAATTTTCATAAAAATACTTACTTTTAACAAACTTTCAATCAAAAATTTCCATTAATAAAAAATTTCAAAATTGAGGGTCCCACAAGGATTAATTAAAACTAAAAGCCAAAGATTATATTTAAAACTAATTTTTATTTGAAATTTATTTATTTAAATTTTGAAATGAATCATAATTTTAAATTTTAAAAATAATATTTTTTTTCATTATTTAAACGGAAAAATTAATATTATCTTTATTTAGTAAAAGATGCACAAAACAATACCAAAATAGTTATTATTTCATAATAAAATTTTGAAGTCAATAAAGAAAAATACCATTTTTAATGGTACACCAAATGTATATTAATATGTATATTATATGTATGTTTAAATGTATGACCAAGACGGCTTGTATGAAACGAAAATTTGTCTAATTAGATTTTAGTAAAATGATACAATGACCTTTGTCAGTATATTTAATGGACTTTCTCAGCCATATAATCGTACTAGGTATAGTTCAGCCAGGATACTTATTCCATTTGGGAGATCCCTATCGGATTTGAATCATTTATATAATAAATTCTCCTTATTATAAGAACCTCTTTCAATTTTCATCTCTGATTTCTTTTCAATTGACATTGTATTTATTAAAATATTGACTATGAATTAGTAAAGATATCGATGTTCTTTTCGATATTCATGAATTTTCAGCACAGCCTTTTTCAAGTGATTTTAATTTTAAATTTTGAGGGTCAAAATAAAATGATTAAAAATTGTAATTGTAGTACTTTTATATATTTTCCTAAACAATATGTCAGGTTTGCACAGGAAAAGACAGAGATGGAAAATTTTGTGGTTGGCAACGAAAAAAGAAAAAGATGAATTATTACTTGGAATGCAGCTTAAGCTAAAGCGACGAAGTCGATATCAATAATCCTGGTACTTGAACTGGAATTATAACTGATGAATTTTTACAAAATAATGTGACACAAGTAAAAAAAGAAAGGTAAAATTACAAAGTTTTTATGAAAATTAACGAATTGGGAACGTCAGTAATGAAGATGATTACCCTATTCAATGTACAAAAATGCCACATTGTGTTACGCGTGCAAGTTATTCTCTTTAAATATCACTTTTCTGCGTTTCACTTGCCTTTACGAAAATCATGAAAGATCAGAATATCATTTATAGGTTATGCACAAATTGTTACGACTTGAAAAGAATTTGAAATTAGAAAGCACTTTTACAAGTAACATTACGCAATAATTAAAAACGAAACACAGCATACTAAATGTGTTTGTAAAAGAATAGTGAGTGCAATTTTTTATTTACCAGAGAATAATTTAGTGTTCAAGGGAAGTAATAATCCTTTATATATGGAACAGCGATTATTTCGTAGGATCTCATATAATTTATTGCAAGATTTAACCCAATCATGAAACAACATTGGGATCATTGAGTAGAGTCAATGTAATAATAATAATAATAATAATATTATCAATAATAATATATAATAATAATAATAAATAATAATATTATCAACGAATTTGGTATAAAACATGTTGGAAAATGAAACAAAAATCACATATTGTAACCTTATTCTAGTAAGTCGCATACCACATTGCAGTTTATAAGTGAAAAATATAATACAATTATTAAGTGAAAAACTCCTTTTTTATATATTAAATTATATATATTAGATTGTATATTAAAATTTTCGAGTGCATTTTGTTTGAATAATATAAATTATATTCTAACCCACGTTTTAAGAAACATGCTCAAGTACAACTTTTCTAACTCAAACATTTCGAATCCAAATATTTTCAATTCAAGTATTTCTAACCAAATTATTTCTATGTCGCTTATTTACAATCAAAACATTAACAATTCAAACTATTCGAAAATTTCAAATTCAAACACTTTCAATCTACACATGCCTTATCGAGGATTTGGTATCCTTTCTGAAGTCGAACAAGCCGAACAAATCCACAGAGTTGAAGATAATTTTGGAATTAATAAAATGTTATACTACGTTACATTTAATAGTCATCTATTTTTCCAATTATTAGGTTTCTGTGTCTTATTAAATGGCATATTTTTGTTATTTTGACAAATTATACTCTGATATACGGTCTAATGTTTTTGTTGAATTTCATATTTAATCCCTTTTTCTTTGTATTCAATTTAACCCTTAAACCACTGAAATAGAATTACGAGGAATTTTGTTTTCAACCAAACTGAACGTTACAAGCAACTATGTTTTTGAACGTGTTCAAACCTGCAAGGTGTGGTGGGGAGTTTTACAGACGAAAAACAGTCTTACTGGTTGGAACGCGAAAATGTTTTGATTTGAATTGAATGGGGTTTTTATGATGACCGTCTGTAAACGGTTTTAGTTGTTAAAGGGTTAATAAATTTAGCTCCCACACGACAATAAGTATATTAAGTAATTATTTTTGTTATTTAATTCATTATTGATTTTGTGTGTGATTGAAATAATTATTTTATTTAAATAATTTAATGATTTATCATTTTCATCTTACACCTTAATATACCAATTTGTGCAATATAATATATTGCAAAATCCAAAAAATTATTATTTTGTTGTATGAAATTTGTTTCAAAGCCCCATATATATATTAAAAATAATTTTCACTTCACTTTTTTAAAAATTAAATTCATACTTTAAAACATTTAATATTAAAAAAATAAAATATTTAAAAAATTAATTAACTTATTTACTTTAAAGTGTAAACAAGATATTCTCTGTGACTGACAAAAATTTGATTATTTTTCACTTTACCAAAGTCTTATATAGGTTACTGAAAATAGAGTTGAGCAAACTTTGCAAATCGTGACGACGTCATTGAAAGGTCCATAAATAATGTTTGCCAAATTTAGTGATAACATTTTCAAATGGTGCTGGCATTTAGGTCTTCCATTTTCAAAATTGATGCGATTTGACCAACACAAATTGATTCAAAAAGTTTCAATGTCACACTGAGAATTCGATTTTAAGATTAATAATACATCATCATTATTAATGTTTCTTTTCAATACGAATTATTTTAATTTTATTTAATCAAATTTGTTTGTTTTATTCCAATTATTAAAAATTATGAAATTAATTATTAATATTTATTATAATTACGAAAATAAATTAATTCCAATATTAAATCTATTTTATTACATACCAGCTAGGAAGCATTGCTCAGTAATTACGTAATCGACGACATCAATCAAACACATTCAATAAAGCTTGCAACTTGCAGGAAAAGTATATAAAATAATTAATTAATTTATTATCATTTGTTTCTAGCATTTAAATTTGAAATATACATAAAAATTCTAAGTAGTCACAAATTTTTATTTGTATCATAATAAAAATAATGTCTTTTAATTCAATATTATGAAGCCAAATTTTGAGAAAACAATATGCAAATTTCAGCATACTTAGTAATAAAAATATAAATAATTTGTCTAATTAGTGTTTTCATTATTTTTGCATTGTATTTATAAATTATTTAATATAGATTTTTCAATTGGCTTTTTCATTTTTTTTAAAAATTTAGTGCGAATTTAAACTTTTGTATAATTTTTACAAAATTTTATTTTTTATATACATTTTTAAAAATTTTCTGTTTCACTTGTTTTACCAAATATTAATTTAAAATATTTTTTATATTCTAATTTCTATTATAATAATAGTAATAATAATATTATAAATAGTAAAAATAGACGTCCTAAGTAATATTAATAAACTGTATGTCCTTACAGTACTTCTTAAACCTATCTTTAATTATTCCAAGTGCACTATGTCTCTCTGAATTAATTAGATGGATTAAAATATTTTTTTACGGATGTCTAACAATAAAATAAGATAAACCCAGTGCAAATCCCAATAGTAGACTAGTTTCGAGCTTTTGGCTCTCATCAGAGAAATCTTCGCGTCTCCTGCATAGTACTGATTTGCATAGTTAAATTTTATACGGAGAAGGATTGCAAAGAGGTAAAATTTATATATAATATGTGTTACAAATACATTAAATTAAATTAAATATTGGTTGATTTCAAATGTTTCTTTATGTATTCAACAAAGTGAGTAGGTAAGTATATTTTATTATTTAAACCCTATTTCATTTTATGTTTTCATTATTTTCATTAAATGTTTTATCTTGCATTAAGATATTCACACTTACGCTCATTATGCCTCGAATTGTATCAAAAATTAAATAAGCTCCAAACTGTAATTGAGTTACATTTTTCAATTGTTACTAACATTAAATTTAAATTTCATGGGTATTACAAGGAATTAAGGCAAACATCACTCCCTAATGACATATTTGCTCACGCTCGCGGTTGACTTAATCGAAACGAATTCAAAAAATTATACTCTTTGGCAAAAGAACCTCAATAACATTTGAACTTAAACAATTAATGAATTACGGTCGAGTTTCGACTTCTGGGAAAACCACCGTCTTTATGATGAAACCTAAAGCTTTTTCGTCTATTGGACAAAACAAAAGTTACGATAAATTTTCTGATACAATTTGCACAATATACCATGCTAACCTATCTAATAATAGTATTTTGTTAAAAATTGGCCGAAAATTCTAATGAGACTAGAAAAAACTTTCAATTATTCACAATTTTATTGATTATTACAGACATAATCGATGACAGCATTGTGCCAGTAAAATATATATTTTTTAAATTTTAATTCATTAAATTAAAAAATTTTTGAATATTTTATTATTTTGTTTGAATGTTTCACTCAATGAAAATTTTGTTTCATGTCGACTCAGAAAGTGAAATATTTAAAAAACCTTTTTTGTTAACAATATAATTCGGCATTGGTACAAAAATAATAAAGCTGGCGTCTCAAGTTCCATGAGCATTTTGCAGTCGGAACAATTTCATATCAACATAGAGACAAATAATTTCCAAATAATAAATCACAACAATTACATTAATTAAAATTTGAAAATTGAAAAATTTTGTTTGACTCAAACAATTGTCAGTAGAGTGACATCTAATATTTTGCGGCATTGGTAAATACCATGCAAAACTGGCCAGTTCGAGTTAACACACACCCGCACCGGCCCGCGCGCGCACACACACATATACATACTTACGCGAGATTCTGCACGGAGCAGCTACGTAGAAGAATAGGTGTGCATAGCACCAAAACACATAAAAGTTATCGTATTGTTTAAATCAACTCATTCCTGGTGAAGAGAAATTCGTGGAAATTTATTTTTATTATTATTTTTTGATTTTTTCATATTAATAAGATTTTTATATATTTTTGTGAAAATTTTCAAGGTCATATATTGGACAAATCCAAGACGCCAGAACTAATAGTTCCTTAATATTTGATTGACTGATTTGCGATAAACACGTCATATCCGAACATATAATACATTATTAACCAAACGATTCTCCATAATTACCACAACATCGTATGATAAAAGGAAATTTTATCTTATTTTTATTCCTACTGGTTTTTGAAGGTGAGTCGGTCAGAGTCGTCATATATGAAAAAAAAATCTCAAAAAGAAATATATTATAAATTTAATGGTAACTCCTTTTCAGGAAATGCCAATGGGTTTCAGAGGCAAATATTCCAATTCAATGCCGGTAACAATGCTCACAATGATCACGATACGACGGAATTTTCAAAAAATTTCCATAACAAATCTTCTAAAATCGAACTAAAACTGACAATAACTTATCGAAATTTGATTTTTAACACTTCCTATGTTGATACTTTGTCTTCAATCCATCGCTCCTTCAGAGACAAACTCATTTCTACTTTAAACTCGTCATTGACGAATCGAAACTTGAAAGTCATACGAATTTCAATCGATAATATTCGGTGAGTTTTTCATTTTTTTTAATTAATAATTGACGGAAATATTCTTTATCGAATTGCTTTTTTTATCGTTTACGACTTAAAATTCTTAAAAAAAACTCTCACGGCAAATGTATTAATCTGGCTATATCTATTACCAACGAACTCTCTGTAGTGAATCGCCAGATTATGTCAGACGTTCAAATTTGATAGTTGGTTTGCGAGAAAATGTAATAATTCTGTCTGAAAAATTTGTGAAAACTTGAACACTTTTTTGACTTAATAAAATGATTACTATTGGAAAATAATATTAAACAAATTAGAGAAATATTTGATTAAAAGCTGTAAAGAAAAATGTCTAAAAATGAAAATAAATGAAGAATTCGGAAAGTCTTTGGATCTCATCAAATACTTGGAGAAGGCAGGAAGACATCATTTTCCCAATAACTCAGGTTTAAAATATTAGGTTTAGAAATTCAAAATTAACCCTAACAATATATCTATGATTTATTGATATCAAATTGCAGTCACTGCAAAATTCAAATGACACATGCAATGCATCCACCACATGGGAGCGATACCAAGTTAATGAAATGATCATCAGATTGGACTCTCCTAGAAGATTTCAATACTGTCCGGTTTAATTCAAATATTTTATTCCAATTACGAATAACAACTTTACTTTAAGAATAAATATTGTGAAAAGGCAAGGATAATAAAAGGTATAAGTATGAGTATCGAAGGATGCAGCAACACAATATAAATTATTAATCAACTAACAACATATTAGTGGGGTTTGTTTTTTAATTGTAACAAAAAATCTGGAATAAAAAATCTTTATTATAAGCTCTTAAAATTTAATTTTTAATTTCATAGACAATTTTCAGACGCGGTATTTATTTGACAGACCTTTTCAATATACTAGCAAAACTAGACTGTACATATGTGATATATAAACTCTGACCTCAGAGTCAAAATCTGATCTAAAATTGTCTAAAAAGTACATCTAAAATTACTTAGATCCATAAATAATAAATTTAAACGCAAATAGTACTGCACTTCCCCAAATTTGATAAATAGAGTATGGAAAAATAAAAAACAAATACAAGCATTTTGATATTCACACGTTCTTCACCAGCCTAACAAGAACTAGAATGAACTCATGGCCAAAGTAGAATTATTGATTAATTTAATTTATTGGCTGTAAAAAATTTCCCACTGTGAAGATTTTTTTTTGTTTATTATTCATATTTTTAAAGGATTTTACATAGATCGCCGAATGTTTATGCAAATGTGGCTCTGATTAAAATAAAAAATATCAGATTTAAATAACGAACAATGTCGTTATTGATAAAAATGAGGTAAATAATCCCGTAGTTAGAAGAGTAAAAATCTTTTAGAACAATATAGTTTTTAACATAAATATCAAATGGAAAATAACCATATAGTGAGAAAATATGTCGGTTTCATGATATTCCTTGAGTTATAAAAACTTTATTGGTAATTTTCCAATGTTGCACAGATAAGAATTATCTTTCTTATGAAAACGTCATGAAGAAATTAGAAAAATAAGTTAACAAACGAAAGGTTTTCTTTCCTCGAATACAAGATGAACTCCAATTTTAATCGAAAAAAATAATAAAAAATACATTTTTTAAGACTTCCATATATATATATATCGGCATTCGGAATATTTCTTAAATTGTTTTAAGTTTATATATTTATTAATTATAGTTTTTTATATTGTTGTTGGAATCATAGGGGGGGGGGGGGGTTAACCCCCCCCCCCCCCCCCCCCCCCACTGCGTACGCGCATGTATTAGCCTAAAATATTTCTGATAACAAAATGTCTATTATAATGAAATTAAAATCTTATTAAAATCATTTTACTTCTATCTGTTATCTAGAAATGTATTTATTTTCATTCTTCAAAACTACAAATAATTGAGCTGCTTCCTATTTGATAAATAGTCGAAAAGAATGAAGAGAGACGAAACCATATTGTGTAATAAATTTTTGCGACTGTTTTTGTTTTAATCAACTTTCAACAATCAAATATGACAAAACAAAATCAAACATATTATACGAAGTTAGTAGAATCATAATAAAAACTTAATTATTCAGGGTCACGGTAACTTTTGAATCATTATATTCTTTTACAAAATATAAAGTTTATTTCCTTCAAATCTATGAACAACTTGAAATCAAAAACGAGTCCACAAGTTATTTCTAAATCTAATTTTGACACTTCACATCATTCCATCTTTCCATCATTTTTCGATAAAAATAACGATACCAATTCTAAAACTGGTAGTGTAGGGACTTCAGAGTAGAACTAAAATCCTACGACAAAATTATATCATAGAATAGATTGAGAATAAAATAGAGTAAAGTAGTCTTTTCTCGTAGTCTTGAGATTGATTCAGCTGTATATCGAGACAATTAGCTTGGTCAAAGAAAATCAATTATTAACAGTTTCTAATAGTTCGAATAATGATAGTCAATTTTAATTTGTGATCGAGATTGTTTGCTTTTGTATTTTTAAACATATTTTGAAAAAACGTATAAAAGTATGACGAATAATAATATTTATAAAAAGTAATTTTTATTTATTTCATTTATAATGTATTTGCGATTCTTAATTCGTTTTTATATAATTTTGAATACGATTAATATAATAATTAAATGTCGATGTCTGAAACTACAGCTAGTTTACTTAAACTATTCGCCATAAACGTAAGGGATTTTCTCTTTTTCCCGGAATTCCCACCAGGAAAGTCCATTCAAATAATCAGTATGATGCTTTTTAATCATTTACATGTTGACTTCTTATTTTACAGATGTCAAAATGACTTAATTTGCTTTCTGACGATCAATGAAGGAAGAGATCAATTTTTTATAAATAAGTTTGCTTTTTTACACCGATGCTTCCAGAATCACCTTTCGTTTCAAATTTAATTTACTTAAAATTTTAATTTATTTAGTTTAAAACTTATTTTAGTGCCTGTAGATTATTATGCTTAACACGTTAGTTGCCATGAAACATGTATACAGTGTCTCAGATTTGCGTAGTTTGAGCCACGAGACACTTGTGCCGTGTTTCTTTTACTCCATTATATTTAGCCGTGTGGACCACCACACATGTAATAATAATAATACAAGTAATATTAGCCAGATCAACCGACTTGGCCCAGGAGGACAATTTTTTCTAAACATTGTAGCAGCTAACGTGTTAAATATCCTCACAGCACCGAAGTACCGATATGCGTTGTTACAATGTTGCATCTTTGAATAAATATTTTGCAATAATAAACTTTAATTGGATATTTTGTATATTTGGTGATTGTTAAAAATAAAATAATAACAAAAAACATTCTTTAAATTAATACATATGTAAATTTCTATAATAGAAAATCCCCAAAAGTAAAATATACTTTTTATAATAAAGAATGAAAAGAAAAAGAATGAAAAGAAAAGTTAATATAATTTTGTCTCGTCTCAAACAAAAACAGTTTTATTTAAAAACTAGCAAAAATAATTTTTATTTAAATTAAAATTTAAAAATTCAAAAATAAAAACATTTGTAAATTTAATGTTTTAAATTAAAAAAAATATTTTTTGTATTCAAATGTATGACAAAACAAAACTCACAAGAAAGTATTTACCTTTGGATATAAAACTGGATATTTTGCGTCGATTTGAAACTAGGGAAAAACTGTAGATATGAGAAGAGCTCTTGGTTTGCCATCAACAACTATGAGACCTATTTGTAACCACGAAGCTTTAAAAATCAAAGAGAATGGTAACAATGCAACTCATAACAAATCGGAGAGCAAAGTAAATGCATAATGCCTCGAAGCAAAATGATTATTAAATGAAAAAGAACAAGCTGTATTTGACAAACTTCTTCTACGAGAGAGTAACAAGGATAAAGATGGTCACTTTGAAGACATTAACTGACGTTTTGTTCAATTTAAATCTACAAGAAACCCTTAGAACCATTTTCTGAAAAAAAGTAGTTAATGAAGACTCTTAGAAGCTGCTAACACATTTTCTAAATTATTTTTTAAATCCGGTTCAAAAGTTAACGTCATAATTCCAAGTATTTTCAAACAAATTTTCAGTATTGAATAAAATATTTTCAAAACCATTTATTAAAATTTCGATATTTAAAAAATATTTATTTAAAGATTATTTACTAATAAAACTTCTTTTAATTTTTCAATTTAAAAATTTCAATTTAAAAAATTCAATTTAAAAATTATTTTAAAAGTTATTTTAATAGTCCATTATTTATCATTTAAAATTATCTTAAAAAATCATTGAAATATTTAATTCTCAGGTGAAAACACTTCACAAAGACAAAATAACGGTGAAAAGGAAAATCTCAACTTCAAAATTCTAATTTTTACATAATAAAGCTCAAGGCCATTTTACAGATTTAAACAAGATACTTTATAATATCAAGTTAATTTTATCCACAAAATACAACCGCATTATCCTAAAAGTTAGACGAAAGAACTAATATAAACTTCAAAGCTTAATATATATGTAAAATTATTAACCAATTTCTCAATGTACAGGAGACGTCGATGAAAATACTATGAAAGAATTTTTGAATTATGTTGAGAGTCAAAAATAAAGAACATTCTTACTATAGGGTAACTGATGAGAGTTTAAGAGGTTTTCGGAAGAAATCATGAACAGGATGTACTAATTACTAGAAAACATGAAGAAAATGAATAAATTATGATTTACAGTACTGGCTGCTTCAGAAACCGAAAGTAACATGAAAGGTATGGAGATAGAGGACTTGTAAAGACAATGGAATTCAGAAAATGAAGCAAATATATAAAGTGAAACATAAAAAACAACCTAAACGTAAAACCAAGAAGAAAACAGAGTACAATTCCCAGAAAAAATAACTGAAAAGCGAATTGATCATTGCATAGAACAAATTGATAAGGGAATAGATAGACTTGACGGAGTTGATCGGAAACTCGAAAAAAGAAACAACACTAAGAAATCATCTGAAAACATAAAAAATAAAAAAGTAAAGCTATCAAAGAAAAAACATTAAGCAAGAAACCGAAGATAATTTCGAAATTTAAACGATTAATAAAAAAATAATAAAAAACAGAATAAATCAAATATAAATTTATTTATCAACAAATAGTGAATTAAATTTAAATAATTCCAAAAATCGTCGCGCTTTTTATAAATGTGAACCACGACGCAACAGAGAATTTTCTAAATATAAATAAAAATAAAATGAAATTATAAAATATATATATATATATATAAAAGTTAATAAAAAATTTGTTTTAAATATAAAAAAAAATAAAATTAGAATAAAATAAATAAAAAAATTAAAAAAAACAAATCAAAATGAAAATATTATTAAATAAAACTATAAAATAATAATTGGATAAATTTGATTAGGAATACATTATATGATGAAGATCAAATAAAATTATAATTATAGAAAAGGATCAGTTGTTGCTGACACGAGTGTGGAGATGAGTACACCTTGGAGTAATTATTCAGTCCCGAGAATGACTATTGCATTTGAGAATGGGACCGCACGGAATGATATAACAGGTAAAGCTTTGTTAAATGATTACTTTTGAAATATTGAAATCAGTAAATATCACAAGCCAATCAACAACATTGACAAAAATTGACCCATCTTCAGTATCGATGTCCACATCATCAGTAACTCCAACGACTGGAACAAAAACGAGTGAAAGTTCAACAACGAAATCTACTGAAAGCACCACAGGCATTTCATCTACTGACAAAACAAGTGCGACCACAACTTCAGAATCACCAACAACGTCAAGCAGCCAAACAACAAGCTCGATAGAAAGCACTAGTTCCACAAGTCGAACTTCATCAGCACCTGTAACAGACACATCAATCAAGTCAACTAGCCTACCAGAAACGTCTTCAATGTCAACAGGAAAAACGAGTGAAAAATCAACTAGTTTAAGTAGCATTGACACTTCATCAGTATCGTCGTCCACATCTTCAGTAACTCCAACGACTGGAACAAAAACGAGTGAAAGTTCAACAACGAAATCTACTGAAAGCACCACAGGCATTTCATCTACTGACAAAACAAGTGCGACCACAACTTCAGAATCACCAACAACGTCAAGCAGCCAAACAACAAGCTCGATAGAAAGCACTAGTTCCACAAGTCGAACTTCATCAGCACCTGTAACAGACACATCAATCAAGTCAACTAGCCTACCAGAAACGTCTTCAATGTCAACAGGAAAAACGAGTGAAAAATCAACTAGTTTGAGTGCCATTGACACTTCATCAGTATCGTCGTCCACATCTTCAGTAACTCCAACGACTGGAACAAAAACGAGTGAAAGTTCAACAACGAAATCTACTGAAAGCACCACAGGCATTTCATCTACTGACAAAACAAGTGCGACCACAACTTCAGAATCACCAACAACGTCAAGCAGCCAAACAACAAGCTCGATAGAAAGCACTAGTTCCACAAGTCGAACTTCATCAGCACCTGTAACAGACACATCAATCAAGTCAACTAGCCTACCAGAAACGTCTTCAATGTCAACAGGAAAAACGAGTGAAAAATCAACTAGTTTGAGTGCCATTGACACTTCATCAGTATCGTCGTCCACATCTTCAGTAACTCCAACGACTGGAACAAAAACGAGTGAAAGTTCAACAACGAAATCTACTGAAAGCACCACAGGCATTTCATCTACTGACAAAACAAGTGCGACCACAACTTCAGAATCACCAACAACGTCAAGCAGCCAAACAACAAGCTCGATAGAAAGCACTAGTTCCACAAGTCGAACTTCATCAGCACCTGTAACAGACACATCAATCAAGTCAACTAGCCTACCAGAAACGTCTTCAATGTCAACAGGAAAAACGAGTGAAAAATCAACTAGTTTGAGTAGCATTGACACTTCATCAGTATCGTCGTCCACATCTTCAGTAACTCCAACGACTGGAACAAAAACGAGTGAAAGTTCAACAACGAAATCTACTGAAAGCACCACAGGCATTTCATCTACTGACAAAACAAGTGCGACCACAACTTCAGAATCACCAACAACGTCAAGCAGCCAAACAACAAGCTCGATAGAAAGCACTAGTTCCACAAGTCGAACTTCATCAGCACCTGTAACAGACACATCAATCAAGTCAACTAGCCTACCAGAAACGTCTTCAATGTCAACAGGAAAAACGAGTGAAAAATCAACTAGTTTGAGTAGCATTGACACTTCATCAGTATCGTCGTCCACATCTTCAGTAACTCCAACGACTGGAACAAAAACGAGTGAAAGTTCAACAACGAAATCTACTGAAAGCACCACAGGCATTTCATCTACTGACAAAACAAGTGCGACCACAACTTCAGAATCACCAACAACGTCAAGCAGCCAAACAACAAGCTCGATAGAAAGCACTAGTTCCACAAGTCGAACTTCATCAGCACCTGTAACAGACACATCAATCAAGTCAACTAGCCTACCAGAAACGTCTTCAATGTCAACAGGAAAAACGAGTGAAAAATCAACTAGTTTGAGTGCCATTGACACTTCATCAGTATCGTCGTCCACATCTTCAGTAACTCCAACGACTGGAACAAAAACGAGTGAAAGTTCAACAACGAAATCTACTGAAAGCACCACAGGCATTTCATCTACTGACAAAACAAGTGCGACCTCAACTTCAGAATCACCAACAACGTCAAGCAGCCAAACAACAAGCTCGATAGAAAGCACTAGTTCCACAAGTCGAATTACATCAGCACCTGTAACAGACACATCAATCAAGTCTACTAGCCTACCAGAAACGTCTTCAATGTCAACAGGAAAAACGAGTGAAAAATCAACTAGTTTGAGTAGCATTGACACTTCATCAGTATCGTCGTCCACATCTTCAGTAACTCCAACGACTGGAACAAAAACGAGTGAAAGTTCAACAACGAAATCTACTGAAAGCACCACAGGCATTTCAACTACTGACAAAACAAGTGCGACCACAACTTCAGAATCACCAACAACGTCAAGCAGCCAAACAACAAGCTCGATAGAAAGCACTAGTTCCACAAGTCGAACTTCATCAGCACCTGTAACAGACACATCAATCAAGTCAACTAGCCTACCAGAAACGTCTTCAATGTCAACAGGAAAAACGAGTGAAAAATCAACTAGTTTGAGTAGCATTGACACTTCATCAGTATCGTCGTCCACATCTTCAGTAACTCCAACGACTGGAACAAAAACGAGTGAAAGTTCAACAACGAAATCTACTGAAAGCACCACAGGCATTTCATCTACTGACAAAACAAGTGCGACCACAACTTCAGAATCACCAACAACGTCAAGCAGCCAAACAACAAGCTCGATAGAAAGCACTAGTTCCACAAGTCGAACTTCATCAGCACCTGTAACAGACACATCAATCAAGTCAACTAGCCTACCAGAAACGTCTTCAATGTCAACAGGAAAAACGAGTGAAAAATCAACTAGTTTGAGTAGCATTGACACTTCATCAGTATCGTCGTCCACATCTTCAGTAACTCCAACGACTGGAACAAAAACGAGTGAAAGTTCAACAACGAAATCTACTGAAAGCACCACAGGCATTTCATCTACTGACAAAACAAGTGCGACCACAACTTCAGAATCACCAACAACGTCAAGCAGCCAAACAACAAGCTCGATAGAAAGCACTAGTTCCACAAGTCGAACTTCATCAGCACCTGTAACAGACACATCAATCAAGTCAACTAGCCTACCAGAAACGTCTTCAATGTCAACAGGAAAAACGAGTGAAAAATCAACTAGTTTGAGTAGCATTGACACTTCATCAGTATCGTCGTCCACATCTTCAGTAACTCCAACGACTGGAACAAAAACGAGTGAAAGTTCAACAACGAAATCTACTGAAAGCACCACAGGCATTTCATCTACTGACAAAACAAGTGCGACCACAACTTCAGAATCACCAACAACGTCAAGCAGCCAAACAACAAGCTCGATAGAAAGCACTAGTTCCACAAGTCGAACTTCATCAGCACCTGTAACAGACACATCAATCAAGTCAACTAGCCTACCAGAAACGTCTTCAATGTCAACAGGAAAAACGAGTGAAAAATCAACTAGTTTGAGTAGCATTGACACTTCATCAGTATCGTCGTCCACATCTTCAGTAACTCCAACGACTGGAACAAAAACGAGTGAAAGTTCAACAACGAAATCTACTGAAAGCACCACAGGCATTTCATCTACTGACAAAACAAGTGCGACCACAACTTCAGAATCACCAACAACGTCAAGCAGCCAAACAACAAGCTCGATAGAAAGCACTAGTTCCACAAGTCGAACTTCATCAGCACCTGTAACAGACACATCAATCAAGTCAACTAGCCTACCAGAAACGTCTTCAATGTCAACAGGAAAAACGAGTGAAAAATCAACTAGTTTGAGTAGCATTGACACTTCATCAGTATCGTCGTCCACATCTTCAGTAACTCCAACGACTGGAACAAAAACGAGTGAAAGTTCAACAACGAAATCTACTGAAAGCACCACAGGCATTTCATCTACTGACAAAACAAGTGCGACCACAACTTCAGAATCACCAACAACGTCAAGCAGCCAAACAACAAGCTCGATAGAAAGCACTAGTTCCACAAGTCGAACTTCATCAGCACCTGTAACAGACACATCAATCAAGTCAACTAGCCTACCAGAAACGTCTTCAATGTCAACAGGAAAAACGAGTGAAAAATCAACTAGTTTGAGTAGCATTGACACTTCATCAGTATCGTCGTCCACATCTTCAGTAACTCCAACGACTGGAACAAAAACGAGTGAAAGTTCAACAACGAAATCTACTGAAAGCACCACAGGCATTTCATCTACTGACAAAACAAGTGCGACCACAACTTCAGAATCACCAACAACGTCAAGCAGCCAAACAACAAGCTCGATAGAAAGCACTAGTTCCACAAGTCGAACTTCATCAGCACCTGTAACAGACACATCAATCAAGTCAACTAGCCTACCAGAAACGTCTTCAATGTCAACAGGAAAAACGAGTGAAAAATCAACTAGTTTGAGTGCCATTGACACTTCATCAGTATCGTCGTCCACATCTTCAGTAACTCCAACGACTGGAACAAAAACGAGTGAAAGTTCAACAACGAAATCTACTGAAAGCACCACAGGCATTTCATCTACTGACAAAACAAGTGCGACCACAACTTCAGAATCACCAACAACGTCAAGCAGCCAAACAACAAGCTCGATAGAAAGCACTAGTTCCACAAGTCGAACTTCATCAGCACCTGTAACAGACACATCAATCAAGTCAACTAGCCTACCAGAAACGTCTTCAATGTCAACAGGAAAAACGAGTGAAAAATCAACTAGTTTGAGTAGCATTGACACTTCATCAGTATCGTCGTCCACATCTTCAGTAACTCCAACGACTGGAACAAAAACGAGTGAAAGTTCAACAACGAAATCTACTGAAAGCACCACAGGCATTTCATCTACTGACAAAACAAGTGCGACCACAACTTCAGAATCACCAACAACGTCAAGCAGCCAAACAACAAGCTCGATAGAAAGCACTAGTTCCACAAGTCGAATTACATCAGCACCTGTAACAGACACATCAATCAAGTCTACTAGCCTACCAGAAACGTCTTCAATGTCAACAGGAAAAACGAGTGAAAAATCAACTAGTTTGAGTAGCATTGACACTTCATCAGTATCGTCGTCCACATCTTCAGTAACTCCAACGACTGGAACAAAAACGAGTGAAAGTTCAACAACGAAATCTACTGAAAGCACCACAGGCATTTCATCTACTGACAAAACAAGTGCGACCACAACTTCAGAATCACCAACAACGTCAAGCAGCCAAACAACAAGCTCGATAGAAAGCACTAGTTCCACAAGTCGAACTTCATCAGCACCTGTAACAGACACATCAATCAAGTCAACTAGCCTACCAGAAACGTCTTCAATGTCAACAGGAAAAACGAGTGAAAAATCAACTAGTTTGAGTGCCATTGACACTTCATCAGTATCGTCGTCCACATCTTCAGTAACTCCAACGACTGGAACAAAAACGAGTGAAAGTTCAACAACGAAATCTACTGAAAGCACCACAGGCATTTCATCTACTGACAAAACAAGTGCGACCACAACTTCAGAATCACCAACAACGTCAAGCAGCCAAACAACAAGCTCGATAGAAAGCACTAGTTCCACAAGTCGAACTTCATCAGCACCTGTAACAGACACATCAATCAAGTCAACTAGCCTACCAGAAACGTCTTCAATGTCAACAGGAAAAACGAGTGAAAAATCAACTAGTTTGAGTGCCATTGACACTTCATCAGTATCGTCGTCCACATCTTCAGTAACTCCAACGACTGGAACAAAAACGAGTGAAAGTTCAACAACGAAATCTACTGAAAGCACCACAGGCATTTCATCTACTGACAAAACAAGTGCGACCTCAACTTCAGAATCACCAACAACGTCAAGCAGCCAAACAACAAGCTCGATAGAAAGCACTAGTTCCACAAGTCGAACTTCATCAGCACCTGTAACAGACACATCAATCAAGTCAACTAGCCTACCAGAAACGTCTTCAATGTCAACAGGAAAAACGAGTGAAAAATCAACTAGTTTGAGTAGCATTGACACTTCATCAGTATCGTCGTCCACATCTTCAGTAACTCCAACGACTGGAACAAAAACGAGTGAAAGTTCAACAACGAAATCTACTGAAAGCACCACAGGCATTTCATCTACTGACAAAACAAGTGCGACCACAACTTCAGAATCACCAACAACGTCAAGCAGCCAAACAACAAGCTCGATAGAAAGCACTAGTTCCACAAGTCGAACTTACATCAGCACCTGTAACAGACACATCAATCAAGTCTACTAGCCTACCAGAAACGTCTTCAATGTCAACAGGAAAAACGAGTGAAAAATCAACTAGTTTGAGTAGCATTGACACTTCATCAGTATCGTCGTCCACATCTTCAGTAACTCCAACGACTGGAACAAAAACGAGTGAAAGTTCAACAACGAAATCTACTGAAAGCACCACAGGCATTTCATCTACTGACAAAACAAGTGCGACCACAACTTCAGAATCACCAACAACGTCAAGCAGCCAAACAACAAGCTCGATAGAAAGCACTAGTTCCACAAGTCGAACTTCATCAGCACCTGTAACAGACACATCAATCAAGTCAACTAGCCTACCAGAAACGTCTTCAATGTCAACAGGAAAAACGAGTGAAAAATCAACTAGTTTGAGTAGCATTGACACTTCATCAGTATCGTCGTCCACATCTTCAGTAACTCCAACGACTGGAACAAAAACGAGTGAAAGTTCAACAACGAAATCTACTGAAAGCACCACAGGCATTTCATCTACTGACAAAACAAGTGCGACCACAACTTCAGAATCACCAACAACGTCAAGCAGCCAAACAACAAGCTCGATAGAAAGCACTAGTTCCACAAGTCGAACTTCATCAGCACCTGTAACAGACACATCAATCAAGTCAACTAGCCTACCAGAAACGTCTTCAATGTCAACAGGAAAAACGAGTGAAAAATCAACTAGTTTGAGTAGCATTGACACTTCATCAGTATCGTCGTCCACATCTTCAGTAACTCCAACGACTGGAACAAAAACGAGTGAAAGTTCAACAACGAAATCTACTGAAAGCACCACAGGCATTTCATCTACTGACAAAACAAGTGCGACCACAACTTCAGAATCACCAACAACGTCAAGCAGCCAAACAACAAGCTCGATAGAAAGCACTAGTTCCACAAGTCGAACTTACATCAGCACCTGTAACAGACACATCAATCAAGTCTAACTAGCCTACCAGAAACGTCTTCAATGTCAACAGGAAAAACGAGTGAAAAATCAACTAGTTTGAGTAGCATTGACACTTCATCAGTATCGTCGTCCACATCTTCAGTAACTCCAACGACTGGAACAAAAACGAGTGAAAGTTCAACAACGAAATCTACTGAAAGCACCACAGGCATTTCATCTACTGACAAAACAAGTGCGACCACAACTTCAGAATCACCAACAACGTCAAGCAGCCAAACAACAAGCTCGATAGAAAGCACTAGTTCCACAAGTCGAACTTCATCAGCACCTGTAACAGACACATCAATCAAGTCAACTAGCCTACCAGAAACGTCTTCAATGTCAACAGGAAAAACGAGTGAAAAATCAACTAGTTTGAGTAGCATTGACACTTCATCAGTATCGTCGTCCACATCTTCAGTAACTCCAACGACTGGAACAAAAACGAGTGAAAGTTCAACAACGAAATCTACTGAAAGCACCACAGGCATTTCATCTACTGACAAAACAAGTGCGACCACAACTTCAGAATCACCAACAACGTCAAGCAGCCAAACAACAAGCTCGATAGAAAGCACTAGTTCCACAAGTCGAACTTCATCAGCACCTGTAACAGACACATCAATCAAGTCAACTAGCCTACCAGAAACGTCTTCAATGTCAACAGGAAAAACGAGTGAAAAATCAACTAGTTTGAGTAGCATTGACACTTCATCAGTATCGTCGTCCACATCTTCAGTAACTCCAACGACTGGAACAAAAACGAGTGAAAGTTCAACAACGAAATCTACTGAAAGCACCACAGGCATTTCATCTACTGACAAAACAAGTGCGACCACAACTTCAGAATCACCAACAACGTCAAGCAGCCAAACAACAAGCTCGATAGAAAGCACTAGTTCCACAAGTCGAACTTCATCAGCACCTGTAACAGACACATCAATCAAGTCAACTAGCCTACTAGAAACGTCTTCAATGTCAACAGGAAAAACGAGTGAAAAATCAACTAGTTTGAGTAGCATTGACACTTCATCAGTATCGTCGTCCACATCTTCAGTAACTCCAACGACTGGAACAAAAACGAGTGAAAGTTCAACAACGAAATCTACTGAAAGCACCACAGGCATTTCATCTACTGACAAAACAAGTGCGACCACAACTTCAGAATCACCAACAACGTCAAGCAGCCAAACAACAAGCTCGATAGAAAGCACTAGTTCCACAAGTCGAACTTCATCAGCACCTGTAACAGACACATCAATCAAGTCAACTAGCCTACCAGAAACGTCTTCAATGTCAACAGGAAAAACGAGTGAAAAATCAACTAGTTTGAGTAGCATTGACACTTCATCAGTATCGTCGTCCACATCTTCAGTAACTCCAACGACTGGAACAAAAACGAGTGAAAGTTCAACAACGAAATCTACTGAAAGCACCACAGGCATTTCATCTACTGACAAAACAAGTGCGACCACAACTTCAGAATCACCAACAACGTCAAGCAGCCAAACAACAAGCTCGATAGAAAGCACTAGTTCCATAAGTCGAACTTCATCAGCACCTGTAACAGACACATCAATCAAGTCAACTAGCCTACCAGAAACGTCTTCAATGTCAACAGGAAAAACGAGTGAAAAATCAACTAGTTTGAGTAGCATTGACACTTCATCAGTATCGTCGTCCACATCTTCAGTAACTCCAACGACTGGAACAAAAACGAGTGAAAGTTCAACAACGAAATCTACTGAAAGCACCACAGGCATTTCATCTACTGACAAAACAAGTGCGACCACAACTTCAGAATCACCAACAACGTCAAGCAGCCAAACAACAAGCTCGATAGAAAGCACTAGTTCCACAAGTCGAACTTCATCAGCACCTGTAACAGACACATCAATCAAGTCAACTAGCCTACCAGAAACGTCTTCAATGTCAACAGGAAAAACGAGTGAAAAATCAACTAGTTTGAGTAGCATTGACACTTCATCAGTATCGTCGTCCACATCTTCAGTAACTCCAACGACTGGAACAAAAACGAGTGAAAGTTCAACAACGAAATCTACTGAAAGCACCACAGGCATTTCATCTACTGACAAAACAAGTGCGACCACAACTTCAGAATCACCAACAACGTCAAGCAGCCAAACAACAAGCTCGATAGAAAGCACTAGTTCCACAAGTCGAACTTCATCAGCACCTGTAACAGACACATCAATCAAGTCAACTAGCCTACCAGAAACGTCTTCAATGTCAACAGGAAAAACGAGTGAAAAATCAACTAGTTTGAGTAGCATTGACACTTCATCAGTATCGTCGTCCACATCTTCAGTAACTCCAACGACTGGAACAAAAACGAGTGAAAGTTCAACAACGAAATCTACTGAAAGCACCACAGGCATTTCATCTACTGACAAAACAAGTGCGACCACAACTTCAGAATCACCAACAACGTCAAGCAGCCAAACAACAAGCTCGATAGAAAGCACTAGTTCCACAAGTCGAACTTCATCAGCACCTGTAACAGACACATCAATCAAGTCAACTAGCCTACCAGAAACGTCTTCAATGTCAACAGGAAAAACGAGTGAAAAATCAACTAGTTTGAGTAGCATTGACACTTCATCAGTATCGTCGTCCACATCTTCAGTAACTCCAACGACTGGAACAAAAACGAGTGAAAGTTCAACAACGAAATCTACTGAAAGCACCACAGGCATTTCATCTACTGACAAAACAAGTGCGACCACAACTTCAGAATCACCAACAACGTCAAGCAGCCAAACAACAAGCTCGATAGAAAGCACTAGTTCCACAAGTCGAACTTCATCAGCACCTGTAACAGACACATCAATCAAGTCAACTAGCCTACCAGAAACGTCTTCAATGTCAACAGGAAAAACGAGTGAAAAATCAACTAGTTTGAGTAGCATTGACACTTCATCAGTATCGTCGTCCACATCTTCAGTAACTCCAACGACTGGAACAAAAACGAGTGAAAGTTCAACAACGAAATCTACTGAAAGCACCACAGGCATTTCATCTACTGACAAAACAAGTGCGACCACAACTTCAGAATCACCAACAACGTCAAGCAGCCAAACAACAAGCTCGATAGAAAGCACTAGTTCCACAAGTCGAACTTCATCAGCACCTGTAACAGACACATCAATCAAGTCAACTAGCCTACCAGAAACGTCTTCAATGTCAACAGGAAAAACGAGTGAAAAATCAACTAGTTTGAGTAGCATTGACACTTCATCAGTATCGTCGTCCACATCTTCAGTAACTCCAACGACTGGAACAAAAACGAGTGAAAGTTCAACAACGAAATCTACTGAAAGCACCACAGGCATTTCATCTACTGACAAAACAAGTGCGACCACAACTTCAGAATCACCAACAACGTCAAGCAGCCAAACAACAAGCTCGATAGAAAGCACTAGTTCCACAAGTCGAACTTCATCAGCACCTGTAACAGACACATCAATCAAGTCAACTAGCCTACCAGAAACGTCTTCAATGTCAACAGGAAAAACGAGTGAAAAATCAACTAGTTTGAGTAGCATTGACACTTCATCAGTATCGTCGTCCACATCTTCAGTAACTCCAACGACTGGAACAAAAACGAGTGAAAGTTCAACAACGAAATCTACTGAAAGCACCACAGGCATTTCATCTACTGACAAAACAAGTGCGACCACAACTTCAGAATCACCAACAACGTCAAGCAGCCAAACAACAAGCTCGATAGAAAGCACTAGTTCCACAAGTCGAACTTCATCAGCACCTGTAACAGACACATCAATCAAGTCAACTAGCCTACCAGAAACGTCTTCAATGTCAACAGGAAAAACGAGTGAAAAATCAACTAGTTTGAGTAGCATTGACACTTCATCAGTATCGTCGTCCACATCTTCAGTAACTCCAACGACTGGAACAAAAACGAGTGAAAGTTCAACAACGAAATCTACTGAAAGCACCACAGGCATTTCATCTACTGACAAAACAAGTGCGACCACAACTTCAGAATCACCAACAACGTCAAGCAGCCAAACAACAAGCTCGATAGAAAGCACTAGTTCCACAAGTCGAACTTCATCAGCACCTGTAACAGACACATCAATCAAGTCAACTAGCCTACCAGAAACGTCTTCAATGTCAACAGGAAAAACGAGTGAAAAATCAACTAGTTTGAGTAGCATTGACACTTCATCAGTATCGTCGTCCACATCTTCAGTAACTCCAACGACTGGAACAAAAACGAGTGAAAGTTCAACAACGAAATCTACTGAAAGCACCACAGGCATTTCATCTACTGACAAAACAAGTGCGACCACAACTTCAGAATCACCAACAACGTCAAGCAGCCAAACAACAAGCTCGATAGAAAGCACTAGTTCCACAAGTCGAACTTCATCAGCACCTGTAACAGACACATCAATCAAGTCAACTAGCCTACCAGAAACGTCTTCAATGTCAACAGGAAAAACGAGTGAAAAATCAACTAGTTTGAGTAGCATTGACACTTCATCAGTATCGTCGTCCACATCTTCAGTAACTCCAACGACTGGAACAAAAACGAGTGAAAGTTCAACAACGAAATCTACTGAAAGCACCACAGGCATTTCATCTACTGACAAAACAAGTGCGACCACAACTTCAGAATCACCAACAACGTCAAGCAGCCAAACAACAAGCTCGATAGAAAGCACTAGTTCCACAAGTCGAACTTCATCAGCACCTGTAACAGACACATCAATCAAGTCAACTAGCCTACCAGAAACGTCTTCAATGTCAACAGGAAAAACGAGTGAAAAATCAACTAGTTTGAGTAGCATTGACACTTCATCAGTATCGTCGTCCACATCTTCAGTAACTCCAACGACTGGAACAAAAACGAGTGAAAGTTCAACAACGAAATCTACTGAAAGCACCACAGGCATTTCATCTACTGACAAAACAAGTGCGACCACAACTTCAGAATCACCAACAACGTCAAGCAGCCAAACAACAAGCTCGATAGAAAGCACTAGTTCCACAAGTCGAACTTCATCAGCACCTGTAACAGACACATCAATCAAGTCAACTAGCCTACCAGAAACGTCTTCAATGTCAACAGGAAAAACGAGTGAAAAATCAACTAGTTTGAGTAGCATTGACACTTCATCAGTATCGTCGTCCACATCTTCAGTAACTCCAACGACTGGAACAAAAACGAGTGAAAGTTCAACAACGAAATCTACTGAAAGCACCACAGGCATTTCATCTACTGACAAAACAAGTGCGACCACAACTTCAGAATCACCAACAACGTCAAGCAGCCAAACAACAAGCTCGATAGAAAGCACTAGTTCCACAAGTCGAACTTCATCAGCACCTGTAACAGACACATCAATCAAGTCAACTAGCCTACCAGAAACGTCTTCAATGTCAACAGGAAAAACGAGTGAAAAATCAACTAGTTTGAGTAGCATTGACACTTCATCAGTATCGTCGTCCACATCTTCAGTAACTCCAACGACTGGAACAAAAACGAGTGAAAGTTCAACAACGAAATCTACTGAAAGCACCACAGGCATTTCATCTACTGACAAAACAAGTGCGACCACAACTTCAGAATCACCAACAACGTCAAGCAGCCAAACAACAAGCTCGATAGAAAGCACTAGTTCCACAAGTCGAACTTCATCAGCACCTGTAACAGACACATCAATCAAGTCAACTAGCCTACCAGAAACGTCTTCAATGTCAACAGGAAAAACGAGTGAAAAATCAACTAGTTTGAGTAGCATTGACACTTCATCAGTATCGTCGTCCACATCTTCAGTAACTCCAACGACTGGAACAAAAACGAGTGAAAGTTCAACAACGAAATCTACTGAAAGCACCACAGGCATTTCATCTACTGACAAAACAAGTGCGACCACAACTTCAGAATCACCAACAACGTCAAGCAGCCAAACAACAAGCTCGATAGAAAGCACTAGTTCCACAAGTCGAACTTCATCAGCACCTGTAACAGACACATCAATCAAGTCAACTAGCCTACCAGAAACGTCTTCAATGTCAACAGGAAAAACGAGTGAAAAATCAACTAGTTTGAGTAGCATTGACACTTCATCAGTATCGTCGTCCACATCTTCAGTAACTCCAACGACTGGAACAAAAACGAGTGAAAGTTCAACAACGAAATCTACTGAAAGCACCACAGGCATTTCATCTACTGACAAAACAAGTGCGACCACAACTTCAGAATCACCAACAACGTCAAGCAGCCAAACAACAAGCTCGATAGAAAGCACTAGTTCCACAAGTCGAACTTCATCAGCACCTGTAACAGACACATCAATCAAGTCAACTAGCCTACCAGAAACGTCTTCAATGTCAACAGGAAAAACGAGTGAAAAATCAACTAGTTTGAGTAGCATTGACACTTCATCAGTATCGTCGTCCACATCTTCAGTAACTCCAACGACTGGAACAAAAACGAGTGAAAGTTCAACAACGAAATCTACTGAAAGCACCACAGGCATTTCATCTACTGACAAAACAAGTGCGACCACAACTTCAGAATCACCAACAACGTCAAGCAGCCAAACAACAAGCTCGATAGAAAGCACTAGTTCCACAAGTCGAACTTCATCAGCACCTGTAACAGACACATCAATCAAGTCAACTAGCCTACCAGAAACGTCTTCAATGTCAACAGGAAAAACGAGTGAAAAATCAACTAGTTTGAGTAGCATTGACACTTCATCAGTATCGTCGTCCACATCTTCAGTAACTCCAACGACTGGAACAAAAACGAGTGAAAGTTCAACAACGAAATCTACTGAAAGCACCACAGGCATTTCATCTACTGACAAAACAAGTGCGACCACAACTTCAGAATCACCAACAACGTCAAGCAGCCAAACAACAAGCTCGATAGAAAGCACTAGTTCCACAAGTCGAACTTCATCAGCACCTGTAACAGACACATCAATCAAGTCAACTAGCCTACCAGAAACGTCTTCAATGTCAACAGGAAAAACGAGTGAAAAATCAACTAGTTTGAGTAGCATTGACACTTCATCAGTATCGTCGTCCACATCTTCAGTAACTCCAACGACTGGAACAAAAACGAGTGAAAGTTCAACAACGAAATCTACTGAAAGCACCACAGGCATTTCATCTACTGACAAAACAAGTGCGACCACAACTTCAGAATCACCAACAACGTCAAGCAGCCAAACAACAAGCTCGATAGAAAGCACTAGTTCCACAAGTCGAACTTCATCAGCACCTGTAACAGACACATCAATCAAGTCAACTAGCCTACCAGAAACGTCTTCAATGTCAACAGGAAAAACGAGTGAAAAATCAACTAGTTTGAGTAGCATTGACACTTCATCAGTATCGTCGTCCACATCTTCAGTAACTCCAACGACTGGAACAAAAACGAGTGAAAGTTCAACAACGAAATCTACTGAAAGCACCACAGGCATTTCATCTACTGACAAAACAAGTGCGACCACAACTTCAGAATCACCAACAACGTCAAGCAGCCAAACAACAAGCTCGATAGAAAGCACTAGTTCCACAAGTCGAACTTCATCAGCACCTGTAACAGACACATCAATCAAGTCAACTAGCCTACCAGAAACGTCTTCAATGTCAACAGGAAAAACGAGTGAAAAATCAACTAGTTTGAGTAGCATTGACACTTCATCAGTATCGTCGTCCACATCTTCAGTAACTCCAACGACTGGAACAAAAACGAGTGAAAGTTCAACAACGAAATCTACTGAAAGCACCACAGGCATTTCATCTACTGACAAAACAAGTGCGACCACAACTTCAGAATCACCAACAACGTCAAGCAGCCAAACAACAAGCTCGATAGAAAGCACTAGTTCCACAAGTCGAACTTCATCAGCACCTGTAACAGACACATCAATCAAGTCAACTAGCCTACCAGAAACGTCTTCAATGTCAACAGGAAAAACGAGTGAAAAATCAACTAGTTTGAGTAGCATTGACACTTCATCAGTATCGTCGTCCACATCTTCAGTAACTCCAACGACTGGAACAAAAACGAGTGAAAGTTCAACAACGAAATCTACTGAAAGCACCACAGGCATTTCATCTACTGACAAAACAAGTGCGACCACAACTTCAGAATCACCAACAACGTCAAGCAGCCAAACAACAAGCTCGATAGAAAGCACTAGTTCCACAAGTCGAACTTCATCAGCACCTGTAACAGACACATCAATCAAGTCAACTAGCCTACCAGAAACGTCTTCAATGTCAACAGGAAAAACGAGTGAAAAATCAACTAGTTTGAGTAGCATTGACACTTCATCAGTATCGTCGTCCACATCTTCAGTAACTCCAACGACTGGAACAAAAACGAGTGAAAGTTCAACAACGAAATCTACTGAAAGCACCACAGGCATTTCATCTACTGACAAAACAAGTGCGACCACAACTTCAGAATCACCAACAACGTCAAGCAGCCAAACAACAAGCTCGATAGAAAGCACTAGTTCCACAAGTCGAACTTCATCAGCACCTGTAACAGACACATCAATCAAGTCAACTAGCCTACCAGAAACGTCTTCAATGTCAACAGGAAAAACGAGTGAAAAATCAACTAGTTTGAGTAGCATTGACACTTCATCAGTATCGTCGTCCACATCTTCAGTAACTCCAACGACTGGAACAAAAACGAGTGAAAGTTCAACAACGAAATCTACTGAAAGCACCACAGGCATTTCATCTACTGACAAAACAAGTGCGACCACAACTTCAGAATCACCAACAACGTCAAGCAGCCAAACAACAAGCTCGATAGAAAGCACTAGTTCCACAAGTCGAACTTCATCAGCACCTGTAACAGACACATCAATCAAGTCAACTAGCCTACCAGAAACGTCTTCAATGTCAACAGGAAAAACGAGTGAAAAATCAACTAGTTTGAGTAGCATTGACACTTCATCAGTATCGTCGTCCACATCTTCAGTAACTCCAACGACTGGAACAAAAACGAGTGAAAGTTCAACAACGAAATCTACTGAAAGCACCACAGGCATTTCATCTACTGACAAAACAAGTGCGACCACAACTTCAGAATCACCAACAACGTCAAGCAGCCAAACAACAAGCTCGATAGAAAGCACTAGTTCCACAAGTCGAACTTCATCAGCACCTGTAACAGACACATCAATCAAGTCAACTAGCCTACCAGAAACGTCTTCAATGTCAACAGGAAAAACGAGTGAAAAATCAACTAGTTTGAGTAGCATTGACACTTCATCAGTATCGTCGTCCACATCTTCAGTAACTCCAACGACTGGAACAAAAACGAGTGAAAGTTCAACAACGAAATCTACTGAAAGCACCACAGGCATTTCATCTACTGACAAAACAAGTGCGACCACAACTTCAGAATCACCAACAACGTCAAGCAGCCAAACAACAAGCTCGATAGAAAGCACTAGTTCCACAAGTCGAACTTCATCAGCACCTGTAACAGACACATCAATCAAGTCAACTAGCCTACCAGAAACGTCTTCAATGTCAACAGGAAAAACGAGTGAAAAATCAACTAGTTTGAGTAGCATTGACACTTCATCAGTATCGTCGTCCACATCTTCAGTAACTCCAACGACTGGAACAAAAACGAGTGAAAGTTCAACAACGAAATCTACTGAAAGCACCACAGGCATTTCATCTACTGACAAAACAAGTGCGACCACAACTTCAGAATCACCAACAACGTCAAGCAGCCAAACAACAAGCTCGATAGAAAGCACTAGTTCCACAAGTCGAACTTCATCAGCACCTGTAACAGACACATCAATCAAGTCAACTAGCCTACCAGAAACGTCTTCAATGTCAACAGGAAAAACGAGTGAAAAATCAACTAGTTTGAGTAGCATTGACACTTCATCAGTATCGTCGTCCACATCTTCAGTAACTCCAACGACTGGAACAAAAACGAGTGAAAGTTCAACAACGAAATCTACTGAAAGCACCACAGGCATTTCATCTACTGACAAAACAAGTGCGACCACAACTTCAGAATCACCAACAACGTCAAGCAGCCAAACAACAAGCTCGATAGAAAGCACTAGTTCCACAAGTCGAACTTCATCAGCACCTGTAACAGACACATCAATCAAGTCAACTAGCCTACCAGAAACGTCTTCAATGTCAACAGGAAAAACGAGTGAAAAATCAACTAGTTTGAGTAGCATTGACACTTCATCAGTATCGTCGTCCACATCTTCAGTAACTCCAACGACTGGAACAAAAACGAGTGAAAGTTCAACAACGAAATCTACTGAAAGCACCACAGGCATTTCATCTACTGACAAAACAAGTGCGACCACAACTTCAGAATCACCAACAACGTCAAGCAGCCAAACAACAAGCTCGATAGAAAGCACTAGTTCCACAAGTCGAACTTCATCAGCACCTGTAACAGACACATCAATCAAGTCAACTAGCCTACCAGAAACGTCTTCAATGTCAACAGGAAAAACGAGTGAAAAATCAACTAGTTTGAGTAGCATTGACACTTCATCAGTATCGTCGTCCACATCTTCAGTAACTCCAACGACTGGAACAAAAACGAGTGAAAGTTCAACAACGAAATCTACTGAAAGCACCACAGGCATTTCATCTACTGACAAAACAAGTGCGACCACAACTTCAGAATCACCAACAACGTCAAGCAGCCAAACAACAAGCTCGATAGAAAGCACTAGTTCCACAAGTCGAACTTCATCAGCACCTGTAACAGACACATCAATCAAGTCAACTAGCCTACCAGAAACGTCTTCAATGTCAACAGGAAAAACGAGTGAAAAATCAACTAGTTTGAGTAGCATTGACACTTCATCAGTATCGTCGTCCACATCTTCAGTAACTCCAACGACTGGAACAAAAACGAGTGAAAGTTCAACAACGAAATCTACTGAAAGCACCACAGGCATTTCATCTACTGACAAAACAAGTGCGACCACAACTTCAGAATCACCAACAACGTCAAGCAGCCAAACAACAAGCTCGATAGAAAGCACTAGTTCCACAAGTCGAACTTCATCAGCACCTGTAACAGACACATCAATCAAGTCAACTAGCCTACCAGAAACGTCTTCAATGTCAACAGGAAAAACGAGTGAAAAATCAACTAGTTTGAGTAGCATTGACACTTCATCAGTATCGTCGTCCACATCTTCAGTAACTCCAACGACTGGAACAAAAACGAGTGAAAGTTCAACAACGAAATCTACTGAAAGCACCACAGGCATTTCATCTACTGACAAAACAAGTGCGACCACAACTTCAGAATCACCAACAACGTCAAGCAGCCAAACAACAAGCTCGATAGAAAGCACTAGTTCCACAAGTCGAACTTCATCAGCACCTGTAACAGACACATCAATCAAGTCAACTAGCCTACCAGAAACGTCTTCAATGTCAACAGGAAAAACGAGTGAAAAATCAACTAGTTTGAGTAGCATTGACACTTCATCAGTATCGTCGTCCACATCTTCAGTAACTCCAACGACTGGAACAAAAACGAGTGAAAGTTCAACAACGAAATCTACTGAAAGCACCACAGGCATTTCATCTACTGACAAAACAAGTGCGACCACAACTTCAGAATCACCAACAACGTCAAGCAGCCAAACAACAAGCTCGATAGAAAGCACTAGTTCCACAAGTCGAACTTCATCAGCACCTGTAACAGACACATCAATCAAGTCAACTAGCCTACCAGAAACGTCTTCAATGTCAACAGGAAAAACGAGTGAAAAATCAACTAGTTTGAGTAGCATTGACACTTCATCAGTATCGTCGTCCACATCTTCAGTAACTCCAACGACTGGAACAAAAACGAGTGAAAGTTCAACAACGAAATCTACTGAAAGCACCACAGGCATTTCATCTACTGACAAAACAAGTGCGACCACAACTTCAGAATCACCAACAACGTCAAGCAGCCAAACAACAAGCTCGATAGAAAGCACTAGTTCCACAAGTCGAACTTCATCAGCACCTGTAACAGACACATCAATCAAGTCAACTAGCCTACCAGAAACGTCTTCAATGTCAACAGGAAAAACGAGTGAAAAATCAACTAGTTTGAGTAGCATTGACACTTCATCAGTATCGTCGTCCACATCTTCAGTAACTCCAACGACTGGAACAAAAACGAGTGAAAGTTCAACAACGAAATCTACTGAAAGCACCACAGGCATTTCATCTACTGACAAAACAAGTGCGACCACAACTTCAGAATCACCAACAACGTCAAGCAGCCAAACAACAAGCTCGATAGAAAGCACTAGTTCCACAAGTCGAACTTCATCAGCACCTGTAACAGACACATCAATCAAGTCAACTAGCCTACCAGAAACGTCTTCAATGTCAACAGGAAAAACGAGTGAAAAATCAACTAGTTTGAGTAGCATTGACACTTCATCAGTATCGTCGTCCACATCTTCAGTAACTCCAACGACTGGAACAAAAACGAGTGAAAGTTCAACAACGAAATCTACTGAAAGCACCACAGGCATTTCATCTACTGACAAAACAAGTGCGACCACAACTTCAGAATCACCAACAACGTCAAGCAGCCAAACAACAAGCTCGATAGAAAGCACTAGTTCCACAAGTCGAACTTCATCAGCACCTGTAACAGACACATCAATCAAGTCAACTAGCCTACCAGAAACGTCTTCAATGTCAACAGGAAAAACGAGTGAAAAATCAACTAGTTTGAGTAGCATTGACACTTCATCAGTATCGTCGTCCACATCTTCAGTAACTCCAACGACTGGAACAAAAACGAGTGAAAGTTCAACAACGAAATCTACTGAAAGCACCACAGGCATTTCATCTACTGACAAAACAAGTGCGACCACAACTTCAGAATCACCAACAACGTCAAGCAGCCAAACAACAAGCTCGATAGAAAGCACTAGTTCCACAAGTCGAACTTCATCAGCACCTGTAACAGACACATCAATCAAGTCAACTAGCCTACCAGAAACGTCTTCAATGTCAACAGGAAAAACGAGTGAAAAATCAACTAGTTTGAGTAGCATTGACACTTCATCAGTATCGTCGTCCACATCTTCAGTAACTCCAACGACTGGAACAAAAACGAGTGAAAGTTCAACAACGAAATCTACTGAAAGCACCACAGGCATTTCATCTACTGACAAAACAAGTGCGACCACAACTTCAGAATCACCAACAACGTCAAGCAGCCAAACAACAAGCTCGATAGAAAGCACTAGTTCCACAAGTCGAACTTCATCAGCACCTGTAACAGACACATCAATCAAGTCAACTAGCCTACCAGAAACGTCTTCAATGTCAACAGGAAAAACGAGTGAAAAATCAACTAGTTTGAGTAGCATTGACACTTCATCAGTATCGTCGTCCACATCTTCAGTAACTCCAACGACTGGAACAAAAACGAGTGAAAGTTCAACAACGAAATCTACTGAAAGCACCACAGGCATTTCATCTACTGACAAAACAAGTGCGACCACAACTTCAGAATCACCAACAACGTCAAGCAGCCAAACAACAAGCTCGATAGAAAGCACTAGTTCCACAAGTCGAACTTCATCAGCACCTGTAACAGACACATCAATCAAGTCAACTAGCCTACCAGAAACGTCTTCAATGTCAACAGGAAAAACGAGTGAAAAATCAACTAGTTTGAGTAGCATTGACACTTCATCAGTATCGTCGTCCACATCTTCAGTAACTCCAACGACTGGAACAAAAACGAGTGAAAGTTCAACAACGAAATCTACTGAAAGCACCACAGGCATTTCATCTACTGACAAAACAAGTGCGACCACAACTTCAGAATCACCAACAACGTCAAGCAGCCAAACAACAAGCTCGATAGAAAGCACTAGTTCCACAAGTCGAACTTCATCAGCACCTGTAACAGACACATCAATCAAGTCAACTAGCCTACCAGAAACGTCTTCAATGTCAACAGGAAAAACGAGTGAAAAATCAACTAGTTTGAGTAGCATTGACACTTCATCAGTATCGTCGTCCACATCTTCAGTAACTCCAACGACTGGAACAAAAACGAGTGAAAGTTCAACAACGAAATCTACTGAAAGCACCACAGGCATTTCATCTACTGACAAAACAAGTGCGACCACAACTTCAGAATCACCAACAACGTCAAGCAGCCAAACAACAAGCTCGATAGAAAGCACTAGTTCCACAAGTCGAACTTCATCAGCACCTGTAACAGACACATCAATCAAGTCAACTAGCCTACCAGAAACGTCTTCAATGTCAACAGGAAAAACGAGTGAAAAATCAACTAGTTTGAGTAGCATTGACACTTCATCAGTATCGTCGTCCACATCTTCAGTAACTCCAACGACTGGAACAAAAACGAGTGAAAGTTCAACAACGAAATCTACTGAAAGCACCACAGGCATTTCATCTACTGACAAAACAAGTGCGACCACAACTTCAGAATCACCAACAACGTCAAGCAGCCAAACAACAAGCTCGATAGAAAGCACTAGTTCCACAAGTCGAACTTCATCAGCACCTGTAACAGACACATCAATCAAGTCAACTAGCCTACCAGAAACGTCTTCAATGTCAACAGGAAAAACGAGTGAAAAATCAACTAGTTTGAGTAGCATTGACACTTCATCAGTATCGTCGTCCACATCTTCAGTAACTCCAACGACTGGAACAAAAACGAGTGAAAGTTCAACAACGAAATCTACTGAAAGCACCACAGGCATTTCATCTACTGACAAAACAAGTGCGACCACAACTTCAGAATCACCAACAACGTCAAGCAGCCAAACAACAAGCTCGATAGAAAGCACTAGTTCCACAAGTCGAACTTCATCAGCACCTGTAACAGACACATCAATCAAGTCAACTAGCCTACCAGAAACGTCTTCAATGTCAACAGGAAAAACGAGTGAAAAATCAACTAGTTTGAGTAGCATTGACACTTCATCAGTATCGTCGTCCACATCTTCAGTAACTCCAACGACTGGAACAAAAACGAGTGAAAGTTCAACAACGAAATCTACTGAAAGCACCACAGGCATTTCATCTACTGACAAAACAAGTGCGACCACAACTTCAGAATCACCAACAACGTCAAGCAGCCAAACAACAAGCTCGATAGAAAGCACTAGTTCCACAAGTCGAACTTCATCAGCACCTGTAACAGACACATCAATCAAGTCAACTAGCCTACCAGAAACGTCTTCAATGTCAACAGGAAAAACGAGTGAAAAATCAACTAGTTTGAGTAGCATTGACACTTCATCAGTATCGTCGTCCACATCTTCAGTAACTCCAACGACTGGAACAAAAACGAGTGAAAGTTCAACAACGAAATCTACTGAAAGCACCACAGGCATTTCATCTACTGACAAAACAAGTGCGACCACAACTTCAGAATCACCAACAACGTCAAGCAGCCAAACAACAAGCTCGATAGAAAGCACTAGTTCCACAAGTCGAACTTCATCAGCACCTGTAACAGACACATCAATCAAGTCAACTAGCCTACCAGAAACGTCTTCAATGTCAACAGGAAAAACGAGTGAAAAATCAACTAGTTTGAGTAGCATTGACACTTCATCAGTATCGTCGTCCACATCTTCAGTAACTCCAACGACTGGAACAAAAACGAGTGAAAGTTCAACAACGAAATCTACTGAAAGCACCACAGGCATTTCATCTACTGACAAAACAAGTGCGACCACAACTTCAGAATCACCAACAACGTCAAGCAGCCAAACAACAAGCTCGATAGAAAGCACTAGTTCCACAAGTCGAACTTCATCAGCACCTGTAACAGACACATCAATCAAGTCAACTAGCCTACCAGAAACGTCTTCAATGTCAACAGGAAAAACGAGTGAAAAATCAACTAGTTTGAGTAGCATTGACACTTCATCAGTATCGTCGTCCACATCTTCAGTAACTCCAACGACTGGAACAAAAACGAGTGAAAGTTCAACAACGAAATCTACTGAAAGCACCACAGGCATTTCATCTACTGACAAAACAAGTGCGACCACAACTTCAGAATCACCAACAACGTCAAGCAGCCAAACAACAAGCTCGATAGAAAGCACTAGTTCCACAAGTCGAACTTCATCAGCACCTGTAACAGACACATCAATCAAGTCAACTAGCCTACCAGAAACGTCTTCAATGTCAACAGGAAAAACGAGTGAAAAATCAACTAGTTTGAGTAGCATTGACACTTCATCAGTATCGTCGTCCACATCTTCAGTAACTCCAACGACTGGAACAAAAACGAGTGAAAGTTCAACAACGAAATCTACTGAAAGCACCACAGGCATTTCATCTACTGACAAAACAAGTGCGACCACAACTTCAGAATCACCAACAACGTCAAGCAGCCAAACAACAAGCTCGATAGAAAGCACTAGTTCCACAAGTCGAACTTCATCAGCACCTGTAACAGACACATCAATCAAGTCAACTAGCCTACCAGAAACGTCTTCAATGTCAACAGGAAAAACGAGTGAAAAATCAACTAGTTTGAGTAGCATTGACACTTCATCAGTATCGTCGTCCACATCTTCAGTAACTCCAACGACTGGAACAAAAACGAGTGAAAGTTCAACAACGAAATCTACTGAAAGCACCACAGGCATTTCATCTACTGACAAAACAAGTGCGACCACAACTTCAGAATCACCAACAACGTCAAGCAGCCAAACAACAAGCTCGATAGAAAGCACTAGTTCCACAAGTCGAACTTCATCAGCACCTGTAACAGACACATCAATCAAGTCAACTAGCCTACCAGAAACGTCTTCAATGTCAACAGGAAAAACGAGTGAAAAATCAACTAGTTTGAGTAGCATTGACACTTCATCAGTATCGTCGTCCACATCTTCAGTAACTCCAACGACTGGAACAAAAACGAGTGAAAGTTCAACAACGAAATCTACTGAAAGCACCACAGGCATTTCATCTACTGACAAAACAAGTGCGACCACAACTTCAGAATCACCAACAACGTCAAGCAGCCAAACAACAAGCTCGATAGAAAGCACTAGTTCCACAAGTCGAACTTCATCAGCACCTGTAACAGACACATCAATCAAGTCAACTAGCCTACCAGAAACGTCTTCAATGTCAACAGGAAAAACGAGTGAAAAATCAACTAGTTTGAGTAGCATTGACACTTCATCAGTATCGTCGTCCACATCTTCAGTAACTCCAACGACTGGAACAAAAACGAGTGAAAGTTCAACAACGAAATCTACTGAAAGCACCACAGGCATTTCATCTACTGACAAAACAAGTGCGACCACAACTTCAGAATCACCAACAACGTCAAGCAGCCAAACAACAAGCTCGATAGAAAGCACTAGTTCCACAAGTCGAACTTCATCAGCACCTGTAACAGACACATCAATCAAGTCAACTAGCCTACCAGAAACGTCTTCAATGTCAACAGGAAAAACGAGTGAAAAATCAACTAGTTTGAGTAGCATTGACACTTCATCAGTATCGTCGTCCACATCTTCAGTAACTCCAACGACTGGAACAAAAACGAGTGAAAGTTCAACAACGAAATCTACTGAAAGCACCACAGGCATTTCATCTACTGACAAAACAAGTGCGACCACAACTTCAGAATCACCAACAACGTCAAGCAGCCAAACAACAAGCTCGATAGAAAGCACTAGTTCCACAAGTCGAACTTCATCAGCACCTGTAACAGACACATCAATCAAGTCAACTAGCCTACCAGAAACGTCTTCAATGTCAACAGGAAAAACGAGTGAAAAATCAACTAGTTTGAGTAGCATTGACACTTCATCAGTATCGTCGTCCACATCTTCAGTAACTCCAACGACTGGAACAAAAACGAGTGAAAGTTCAACAACGAAATCTACTGAAAGCACCACAGGCATTTCATCTACTGACAAAACAAGTGCGACCACAACTTCAGAATCACCAACAACGTCAAGCAGCCAAACAACAAGCTCGATAGAAAGCACTAGTTCCACAAGTCGAACTTCATCAGCACCTGTAACAGACACATCAATCAAGTCAACTAGCCTACCAGAAACGTCTTCAATGTCAACAGGAAAAACGAGTGAAAAATCAACTAGTTTGAGTAGCATTGACACTTCATCAGTATCGTCGTCCACATCTTCAGTAACTCCAACGACTGGAACAAAAACGAGTGAAAGTTCAACAACGAAATCTACTGAAAGCACCACAGGCATTTCATCTACTGACAAAACAAGTGCGACCACAACTTCAGAATCACCAACAACGTCAAGCAGCCAAACAACAAGCTCGATAGAAAGCACTAGTTCCACAAGTCGAACTTCATCAGCACCTGTAACAGACACATCAATCAAGTCAACTAGCCTACCAGAAACGTCTTCAATGTCAACAGGAAAAACGAGTGAAAAATCAACTAGTTTGAGTAGCATTGACACTTCATCAGTATCGTCGTCCACATCTTCAGTAACTCCAACGACTGGAACAAAAACGAGTGAAAGTTCAACAACGAAATCTACTGAAAGCACCACAGGCATTTCATCTACTGACAAAACAAGTGCGACCACAACTTCAGAATCACCAACAACGTCAAGCAGCCAAACAACAAGCTCGATAGAAAGCACTAGTTCCACAAGTCGAACTTCATCAGCACCTGTAACAGACACATCAATCAAGTCAACTAGCCTACCAGAAACGTCTTCAATGTCAACAGGAAAAACGAGTGAAAAATCAACTAGTTTGAGTAGCATTGACACTTCATCAGTATCGTCGTCCACATCTTCAGTAACTCCAACGACTGGAACAAAAACGAGTGAAAGTTCAACAACGAAATCTACTGAAAGCACCACAGGCATTTCATCTACTGACAAAACAAGTGCGACCACAACTTCAGAATCACCAACAACGTCAAGCAGCCAAACAACAAGCTCGATAGAAAGCACTAGTTCCACAAGTCGAACTTCATCAGCACCTGTAACAGACACATCAATCAAGTCAACTAGCCTACCAGAAACGTCTTCAATGTCAACAGGAAAAACGAGTGAAAAATCAACTAGTTTGAGTAGCATTGACACTTCATCAGTATCGTCGTCCACATCTTCAGTAACTCCAACGACTGGAACAAAAACGAGTGAAAGTTCAACAACGAAATCTACTGAAAGCACCACAGGCATTTCATCTACTGACAAAACAAGTGCGACCACAACTTCAGAATCACCAACAACGTCAAGCAGCCAAACAACAAGCTCGATAGAAAGCACTAGTTCCACAAGTCGAACTTCATCAGCACCTGTAACAGACACATCAATCAAGTCAACTAGCCTACCAGAAACGTCTTCAATGTCAACAGGAAAAACGAGTGAAAAATCAACTAGTTTGAGTAGCATTGACACTTCATCAGTATCGTCGTCCACATCTTCAGTAACTCCAACGACTGGAACAAAAACGAGTGAAAGTTCAACAACGAATACTATTGAAAGCACCACAGGCATTTCATCTACTGACAAAACAAGTGCGACCACAACTTCAGAATCACCAACAACGTCAAGCAGCCAAACAACAAGCTCGATAGAAAGCACTAGTTCCACAAGTCGAACTTCATCAGCACCTGTAACAGACACATCAATCAAGTCAACTAGCCTACCAGAAACGTCTTCAATGTCAACAGGAAAAACGAGTGAAAAATCAACTAGTTTGAGTAGCATTGACACTTCATCAGTATCGTCGTCCACATCTTCAGTAACTCCAACGACTGGAACAAAAACGAGTGAAAGTTCAACAACGAAATCTACTGAAAGCACCACAGGCATTTCATCTACTGACAAATCTGATGCTCCATCTAAATTATTTATGTCATCCGGAATTTATTATATTATATATTATTCGGAAAACTTTACTGCTCCTCTCGGCGATTCCAGTTCCCCTGAGTTCAATGAGACCTCCCTCAAATATTCCCAATTGATTGAATCTAAGGCTTAAGCAATATGAATATGTTTCAACATCTGCATGGATAATTTCTTTTCGGTAAGTTTTCGTTACTTTTCTAGTTTCAATGAATTTATTTATTGGTAATCCTTGCTGCAAAAGGCCTTTTAATTTTTATTCACATTTTATATCATGCTGAACCTCCTGAAGGTTTTCATTGGCAACCTGATAATAATTATTAATTATTTCTGATTCTTTTTTTCAATTTTTTCCTTAATTAGTGTTATTTATTTTTATTTTTCGATCTCGCTCACTTGTAGAATGGAGACATTCCCTTACATAATGTGTTTTTCTTGATCTTTTGTTGAACTTTCATTTGTCTCTTTTTAGATGATTCTCTATTATCCTATTTTTGATTATTTTTCAGTTTTTATTATCTGGTAACTTGAATTTTTCAACATTCTCTACATGTTCTGATGGTTACATCGAATCAATCCTTTACAGTTATTTGAAATCATATTGGATTCATCCATGTATGACGTAACCTGCCTAAAATGCTATAATTTATAAATTTTAATTAATATATTGAACACAAAAGTTTGAACCAAGATTTGGAAGTAATAACCAGAATTGATCAAAAATAATACATTTGTTATAACAAACATTTCCCAAATATATGTGTCCTTCTGATATAGATTGTGTAGGCGACCTTATTTTTGTTATTAACGTGGTTTGTTGTTGATTTTATTGTTATTGTTATTTTTTAGTAAATTATTACTATAGAGAATTTAAATATACATCTTTCAATCAATAAAAAAAATAAAGTTGAAAATTATGGAAAATGAAATAAAATATTGGATTTCGAAATCTGAAAGAAAATTATAAATTTATGTAGATAAATGTTAACATTTTTTTATTAATTTAATAATTAATCATTAATCATTAGTATTATTTATTGTACCTCATACAATTTCCCCAGCTGAACCGACAAATTTTTCAGAGGTCACTCTGCTGGGTACTACAGATTATTTCTCCTCAACATACACACAAATATATTTTAAAATTTCTTTTGAATTATATCTCCGATTTCCGATATCAACAGTACTGTTTAAAATTCTCCTGTTTCCGCAAGTCTCGACCGAAAAACTTCACCCTACCTAACTATACCTAAGAATGTAGTGCTACTGTCAAATAGCCGTGGGACTCAATGCTTACCTACCCATACTGTAGCACATATCCTGATATACGGGATTTATATATTCATCATTAGCACTGAAATTTTTACATATTTCAATTGATGTTTATTTTCTGATCTCTATTTTGAGTTATTGAAATTTATATCAAATGCTTTAATTATTTAATGGGAATTAAAATATATAAAAAGGGAGTGGGAACTTACAAATAATAATAAATTTATTTAATTGATATTCTTTTAAATCTCTTTAATAATCTGGTTGAATTTCCTTGAAATGATTTTCTATTTTATTTGTTAATTTCAACAATAAAATTTATTAATGTGTAATTTATTTTGCAAATTAAATATAATATACACTGAAATAACTTTTGTTTAAACTTACTGGTAAAAATAAACAAATTGCATCATCAAAATATGAATTCAATTATAAATAATTTTATCAAAAATCTATTCAAGGTGACTCAATTCTATCAGGTAGATATACATGCGATTTCTAGCTAGTATTCAACTGCATTTATATATTCAACATTTGTTGACATTTCAATAAATCTAATTTTACTAAATAAGAAAATGTTTTTATTATATAATTCTTAAATTTTATTAAATTACTTAAATTATTTTGACATTATTTATATATTTTAAAGAACTATTATTAAAATTATTATAATTATTAATACCACGAGAGTATGATTTTTATTAGATTTAAGAAATTTGGATAAAAATAATAAACAAGGACCACTGAAATAATTTATCACTGCCACAATAGATCAAGGGTATCTATAGGCGGATCAAAAGATCAAAAGTAAAATTACAACTAAAAAGTTCCTTGAGACTTTACTGAGCATTTATATTCAAGTGAATATATTACAGATACTCATTGAGGGAAATAAATATTGTTATCAAAAGGAATAAAATAATATTTTTTAAAAAAATTATTTTTATAATTTTTAAAATTTAAGGCAAGGATCACTGGTAGCTGAATCAAATATCACCGTTTCTTCAAGAAACTACACTCTCGTTCAACAGGATACAATTAGAGAAATATTAAAAAACAATAAATCAGATATTGAGGTATTTCCAGCGACAGTAACGTATCCTACAGATCCAATAACCGTAGAAATAAAGATAACAACGACGAAAAATGAAAACAGCGAAATATCAAGTAAAATATCAACTGGCACATCAGAAACAAGCTCGACTATCAAATCATCAAGTGTATCAGAAATCAGTAGTACAGCTAGTACAGGACAATCATCGGAAATGACATCGACCACAGCTCCTCCATCAGGTACATCAATTTCACAAACCTCTCCTACAATTGTTATGGAAACCAAATCTTCTACTGGTTCACTTCCAACGTCAAGTACTTCAGGAACGATTGAAACAAGTTCAAGTAAATCATCAACACCATTATCAACTGGCACGTCAGAAACAAGCTCGACTATCAAATCATCAAGTGTATCAGAAATCAGTAGTACAGCTAGTACAGGACAATCATCGGAAATGACATCGACCACAGCTCCTCCATCAGGTACATCAATTTCACAAACCTCTCCTACAATTGTTATGGAGACTAAATCTTCTACTGGTTCACTTCCAACGTCAAGTACTTCAGGAACGATTGAAACAAGTTCAAGTAAATCATCAACACCATTATCAACTGGCACGTCAGAAACAAGCTCGACTATCAAATCATCAAGTGTATCAGAAATCAGTAGTACAGGTAGTACAGGACAATCATCGGAAATGACATCGACCACAGCTCCTCCATCAGGTACATCAATTTCACAAACCTCTCCTACAATTGTTATGGAGACCAAATCTTCTACTGGTTCACTTCCAACGTCAAGTACTTCAGGAACGATTGAAACAAGTTCAAGTAAATCATCAACACCATTATCAACTGGCACGTCAGAAACAAGCTCGACTATCAAATCATCAAGTGTATCAGAAATCAGTAGTACAGCTAGTACAGGACAATCATCGGAAATGACATCGACCACAGCTCCTCCATCAGGTACATCAATTTCACAAACCTCTCCTACAATTGTTATGGAGACCAAATCTTCTACTGGTTCACTTCCAACGTCAAGTACTTCAGGAACGATTGAAACAAGTTCAAGTAAATCATCAACACCATTATCAACTGGCACGTCAGAAACAAGCTCGACTATCAAATCATCAAGTGTATCAGAAATCAGTAGTACAGCTAGTACAGGACAATCATCGGAAATGACATCGACCACAGCTCCTCCATCAGGTACATCAATTTCACAAACCTCTCCTACAATTGTTATGGAGACCAAATCTTCTACTGGTTCACTTCCAACGTCAAGTACTTCAGGAACGATTGAAACAAGTTCAAGTAAATCATCAACACCATTATCAACTGGCACGTCAGAAACAAGCTCGACTATCAAATCATCAAGTGTATCAGAAATCAGTAGTACAGCTAGTACAGGACAATCATCGGAAATGACATCGACCACAGCTCCTCCATCAGGTACATCAATTTCACAAACCTCTCCTACAATTGTTATGGAGACCAAATCTTCTACTGGTTCACTTCCAACGTCAAGTACTTCAGGAACGATTGAAACAAGTTCAAGTAAATCATCAACACCATTATCAACTGGCACGTCAGAAACAAGCTCGACTATCAAATCATCAAGTGTATCAGAAATCAGTAGTACAGCTAGTACAGGACAATCATCGGAAATGACATCGACCACAGCTCCTCCATCAGGTACATCAATTTCACAAACCTCTCCTACAATTGTTATGGAGACCAAATCTTCTACTGGTTCACTTCCAACGTCAAGTACTTCAGGAACGATTGAAACAAGTTCAAGTAAATCATCAACACCATTATCAACTGGCACGTCAGAAACAAGCTCGACTATCAAATCATCAAGTGTATCAGAAATCAGTAGTACAGCTAGTACAGGACAATCATCGGAAATGACATCGACCACAGCTCCTCCATCAGGTACATCAATTTCACAAACCTCTCCTACAATTGTTATGGAGACCAAATCTTCTACTGGTTCACTTCCAACGTCAAGTACTTCAGGAACGATTGAAACAAGTTCAAGTAAATCATCAACACCATTATCAACTGGCACGTCAGAAACAAGCTCGACTATCAAATCATCAAGTGTATCAGAAATCAGTAGTACAGCTAGTACAGGACAATCATCGGAAATGACATCGACCACAGCTCCTCCATCAGGTACATCAATTTCACAAACCTCTCCTACAATTGTTATGGAGACCAAATCTTCTACTGGTTCACTTCCAACGTCAAGTACTTCAGGAACGATTGAAACAAGTTCAAGTAAATCATCAACACCATTATCAACTGGCACGTCAGAAACAAGCTCGACTATCAAATCATCAAGTGTATCAGAAATCAGTAGTACAGCTAGTACAGGACAATCATCGGAAATGACATCGACCACAGCTCCTCCATCAGGTACATCAATTTCACAAACCTCTCCTACAATTGTTATGGAGACCAAATCTTCTACTGGTTCACTTCCAACGTCAAGTACTTCAGGAACGATTGAAACAAGTTCAAGTAAATCATCAACACCATTATCAACTGGCACGTCAGAAACAAGCTCGACTATCAAATCATCAAGTGTATCAGAAATCAGTAGTACAGCTAGTACAGGACAATCATCGGAAATGACATCGACCACAGCTCCTCCATCAGGTACATCAATTTCACAAACCTCTCCTACAATTGTTATGGAGACCAAATCTTCTACTGGTTCACTTCCAACGTCAAGTACTTCAGGAACGATTGAAACAAGTTCAAGTAAATCATCAACACCATTATCAACTGGCACGTCAGAAACAAGCTCGACTATCAAATCATCAAGTGTATCAGAAATCAGTAGTACAGCTAGTACAGGACAATCATCGGAAATGACATCGACCACAGCTCCTCCATCAGGTACATCAATTTCACAAACCTCTCCTACAATTGTTATGGAGACCAAATCTTCTACTGGTTCACTTCCAACGTCAAGTACTTCAGGAACGATTGAAACAAGTTCAAGTAAATCATCAACACCATTATCAACTGGCACGTCAGAAACAAGCTCGACTATCAAATCATCAAGTGTATCAGAAATCAGTAGTACAGCTAGTACAGGACAATCATCGGAAATGACATCGACCACAGCTCCTCCATCAGGTACATCAATTTCACAAACCTCTCCTACAATTGTTATGGAGACCAAATCTTCTACTGGTTCACTTCCAACGTCAAGTACTTCAGGAACGATTGAAACAAGTTCAAGTAAATCATCAACACCATTATCAACTGGCACGTCAGAAACAAGCTCGACTATCAAATCATCAAGTGTATCAGAAATCAGTAGTACAGCTAGTACAGGACAATCATCGGAAATGACATCGACCACAGCTCCTCCATCAGGTACATCAATTTCACAAACCTCTCCTACAATTGTTATGGAGACCAAATCTTCTACTGGTTCACTTCCAACGTCAAGTACTTCAGGAACGATTGAAACAAGTTCAAGTAAATCATCAACACCATTATCAACTGGCACGTCAGAAACAAGCTCGACTATCAAATCATCAAGTGTATCAGAAATCAGTAGTACAGCTAGTACAGGACAATCATCGGAAATGACATCGACCACAGCTCCTCCATCAGGTACATCAATTTCACAAACCTCTCCTACAATTGTTATGGAGACCAAATCTTCTACTGGTTCACTTCCAACGTCAAGTACTTCAGGAACGATTGAAACAAGTTCAAGTAAATCATCAACACCATTATCAACTGGCACGTCAGAAACAAGCTCGACTATCAAATCATCAAGTGTATCAGAAATCAGTAGTACAGCTAGTACAGGACAATCATCGGAAATGACATCGACCACAGCTCCTCCATCAGGTACATCAATTTCACAAACCTCTCCTACAATTGTTATGGAGACCAAATCTTCTACTGGTTCACTTCCAACGTCAAGTACTTCAGGAACGATTGAAACAAGTTCAAGTAAATCATCAACACCATTATCAACTGGCACGTCAGAAACAAGCTCGACTATCAAATCATCAAGTGTATCAGAAATCAGTAGTACAGCTAGTACAGGACAATCATCGGAAATGACATCGACCACAGCTCCTCCATCAGGTACATCAATTTCACAAACCTCTCCTACAATTGTTATGGAGACCAAATCTTCTACTGGTTCACTTCCAACGTCAAGTACTTCAGGAACGATTGAAACAAGTTCAAGTAAATCATCAACACCATTATCAACTGGCACGTCAGAAACAAGCTCGACTATCAAATCATCAAGTGTATCAGAAATCAGTAGTACAGCTAGTACAGGACAATCATCGGAAATGACATCGACCACAGCTCCTCCATCAGGTACATCAATTTCACAAACCTCTCCTACAATTGTTATGGAGACCAAATCTTCTACTGGTTCACTTCCAACGTCAAGTACTTCAGGAACGATTGAAACAAGTTCAAGTAAATCATCAACACCATTATCAACTGGCACGTCAGAAACAAGCTCGACTATCAAATCATCAAGTGTATCAGAAATCAGTAGTACAGCTAGTACAGGACAATCATCGGAAATGACATCGACCACAGCTCCTCCATCAGGTACATCAATTTCACAAACCTCTCCTACAATTGTTATGGAGACCAAATCTTCTACTGGTTCACTTCCAACGTCAAGTACTTCAGGAACGATTGAAACAAGTTCAAGTAAATCATCAACACCATTATCAACTGGCACGTCAGAAACAAGCTCGACTATCAAATCATCAAGTGTATCAGAAATCAGTAGTACAGCTAGTACAGGACAATCATCGGAAATGACATCGACCACAGCTCCTCCATCAGGTACATCAATTTCACAAACCTCTCCTACAATTGTTATGGAGACCAAATCTTCTACTGGTTCACTTCCAACGTCAAGTACTTCAGGAACGATTGAAACAAGTTCAAGTAAATCATCAACACCATTATCAACTGGCACGTCAGAAACAAGCTCGACTATCAAATCATCAAGTGTATCAGAAATCAGTAGTACAGCTAGTACAGGACAATCATCGGAAATGACATCGACCACAGCTCCTCCATCAGGTACATCAATTTCACAAACCTCTCCTACAATTGTTATGGAGACCAAATCTTCTACTGGTTCACTTCCAACGTCAAGTACTTCAGGAACGATTGAAACAAGTTCAAGTAAATCATCAACACCATTATCAACTGGCACGTCAGAAACAAGCTCGACTATCAAATCATCAAGTGTATCAGAAATCAGTAGTACAGCTAGTACAGGACAATCATCGGAAATGACATCGACCACAGCTCCTCCATCAGGTACATCAATTTCACAAACCTCTCCTACAATTGTTATGGAGACCAAATCTTCTACTGGTTCACTTCCAACGTCAAGTACTTCAGGAACGATTGAAACAAGTTCAAGTAAATCATCAACACCATTATCAACTGGCACGTCAGAAACAAGCTCGACTATCAAATCATCAAGTGTATCAGAAATCAGTAGTACAGCTAGTACAGGACAATCATCGGAAATGACATCGACCACAGCTCCTCCATCAGGTACATCAATTTCACAAACCTCTCCTACAATTGTTATGGAGACCAAATCTTCTACTGGTTCACTTCCAACGTCAAGTACTTCAGGAACGATTGAAACAAGTTCAAGTAAATCATCAACACCATTATCAACTGGCACGTCAGAAACAAGCTCGACTATCAAATCATCAAGTGTATCAGAAATCAGTAGTACAGCTAGTACAGGACAATCATCGGAAATGACATCGACCACAGCTCCTCCATCAGGTACATCAATTTCACAAACCTCTCCTACAATTGTTATGGAGACCAAATCTTCTACTGGTTCACTTCCAACGTCAAGTACTTCAGGAACGATTGAAACAAGTTCAAGTAAATCATCAACACCATTATCAACTGGCACGTCAGAAACAAGCTCGACTATCAAATCATCAAGTGTATCAGAAATCAGTAGTACAGCTAGTACAGGACAATCATCGGAAATGACATCGACCACAGCTCCTCCATCAGGTACATCAATTTCACAAACCTCTCCTACAATTGTTATGGAGACCAAATCTTCTACTGGTTCACTTCCAACGTCAAGTACTTCAGGAACGATTGAAACAAGTTCAAGTAAATCATCAACACCATTATCAACTGGCACGTCAGAAACAAGCTCGACTATCAAATCATCAAGTGTATCAGAAATCAGTAGTACAGCTAGTACAGGACAATCATCGGAAATGACATCGACCACAGCTCCTCCATCAGGTACATCAATTTCACAAACCTCTCCTACAATTGTTATGGAGACCAAATCTTCTACTGGTTCACTTCCAACGTCAAGTACTTCAGGAACGATTGAAACAAGTTCAAGTAAATCATCAACACCATTATCAACTGGCACGTCAGAAACAAGCTCGACTATCAAATCATCAAGTGTATCAGAAATCAGTAGTACAGCTAGTACAGGACAATCATCGGAAATGACATCGACCACAGCTCCTCCATCAGGTACATCAATTTCACAAACCTCTCCTACAATTGTTATGGAGACCAAATCTTCTACTGGTTCACTTCCAACGTCAAGTACTTCAGGAACGATTGAAACAAGTTCAAGTAAATCATCAACACCATTATCAACTGGCACGTCAGAAACAAGCTCGACTATCAAATCATCAAGTGTATCAGAAATCAGTAGTACAGCTAGTACAGGACAATCATCGGAAATGACATCGACCACAGCTCCTCCATCAGGTACATCAATTTCACAAACCTCTCCTACAATTGTTATGGAGACCAAATCTTCTACTGGTTCACTTCCAACGTCAAGTACTTCAGGAACGATTGAAACAAGTTCAAGTAAATCATCAACACCATTATCAACTGGCACGTCAGAAACAAGCTCGACTATCAAATCATCAAGTGTATCAGAAATCAGTAGTACAGCTAGTACAGGACAATCATCGGAAATGACATCGACCACAGCTCCTCCATCAGGTACATCAATTTCACAAACCTCTCCTACAATTGTTATGGAGACCAAATCTTCTACTGGTTCACTTCCAACGTCAAGTACTTCAGGAACGATTGAAACAAGTTCAAGTAAATCATCAACACCATTATCAACTGGCACGTCAGAAACAAGCTCGACTATCAAATCATCAAGTGTATCAGAAATCAGTAGTACAGCTAGTACAGGACAATCATCGGAAATGACATCGACCACAGCTCCTCCATCAGGTACATCAATTTCACAAACCTCTCCTACAATTGTTATGGAGACCAAATCTTCTACTGGTTCACTTCCAACGTCAAGTACTTCAGGAACGATTGAAACAAGTTCAAGTAAATCATCAACACCATTATCAACTGGCACGTCAGAAACAAGCTCGACTATCAAATCATCAAGTGTATCAGAAATCAGTAGTACAGCTAGTACAGGACAATCATCGGAAATGACATCGACCACAGCTCCTCCATCAGGTACATCAATTTCACAAACCTCTCCTACAATTGTTATGGAGACCAAATCTTCTACTGGTTCACTTCCAACGTCAAGTACTTCAGGAACGATTGAAACAAGTTCAAGTAAATCATCAACACCATTATCAACTGGCACGTCAGAAACAAGCTCGACTATCAAATCATCAAGTGTATCAGAAATCAGTAGTACAGCTAGTACAGGACAATCATCGGAAATGACATCGACCACAGCTCCTCCATCAGGTACATCAATTTCACAAACCTCTCCTACAATTGTTATGGAGACCAAATCTTCTACTGGTTCACTTCCAACGTCAAGTACTTCAGGAACGATTGAAACAAGTTCAAGTAAATCATCAACACATTATCAACTGGCACGTCAGAAACAAGCTCGACTATCAAATCATCAAGTGTATCAGAAATCAGTAGTACAGCTAGTACAGGACAATCATCGGAAATGACATCGACCACAGCTCCTCCATCAGGTACATCAATTTCACAAACCTCTCCTACAATTGTTATGGAGACCAAATCTTCTACTGGTTCACTTCCAACGTCAAGTACTTCAGGAACGATTGAAACAAGTTCAAGTAAATCATCAACACCATTATCAACTGGCACGTCAGAAACAAGCTCGACTATCAAATCATCAAGTGTATCAGAAATCAGTAGTACAGCTAGTACAGGACAATCATCGGAAATGACATCGACCACAGCTCCTCCATCAGGTACATCAATTTCACAAACCTCTCCTACAATTGTTATGGAGACCAAATCTTCTACTGGTTCACTTCCAACGTCAAGTACTTCAGGAACGATTGAAACAAGTTCAAGTAAATCATCAACACCATTATCAACTGGCACGTCAGAAACAAGCTCGACTATCAAATCATCAAGTGTATCAGAAATCAGTAGTACAGCTAGTACAGGACAATCATCGGAAATGACATCGACCACAGCTCCTCCATCAGGTACATCAATTTCACAAACCTCTCCTACAATTGTTATGGAGACCAAATCTTCTACTGGTTCACTTCCAACGTCAAGTACTTCAGGAACGATTGAAACAAGTTCAAGTAAATCATCAACACCATTATCAACTGGCACGTCAGAAACAAGCTCGACTATCAAATCATCAAGTGTATCAGAAATCAGTAGTACAGCTAGTACAGGACAATCATCGGAAATGACATCGACCACAGCTCCTCCATCAGGTACATCAATTTCACAAACCTCTCCTACAATTGTTATGGAGACCAAATCTTCTACTGGTTCACTTCCAACGTCAAGTACTTCAGGAACGATTGAAACAAGTTCAAGTAAATCATCAACACCATTATCAACTGGCACGTCAGAAACAAGCTCGACTATCAAATCATCAAGTGTATCAGAAATCAGTAGTACAGCTAGTACAGGACAATCATCGGAAATGACATCGACCACAGCTCCTCCATCAGGTACATCAATTTCACAAACCTCTCCTACAATTGTTATGGAGACCAAATCTTCTACTGGTTCACTTCCAACGTCAAGTACTTCAGGAACGATTGAAACAAGTTCAAGTAAATCATCAACACCATTATCAACTGGCACGTCAGAAACAAGCTCGACTATCAAATCATCAAGTGTATCAGAAATCAGTAGTACAGCTAGTACAGGACAATCATCGGAAATGACATCGACCACAGCTCCTCCATCAGGTACATCAATTTCACAAACCTCTCCTACAATTGTTATGGAGACCAAATCTTCTACTGGTTCACTTCCAACGTCAAGTACTTCAGGAACGATTGAAACAAGTTCAAGTAAATCATCAACACCATTATCAACTGGCACGTCAGAAACAAGCTCGACTATCAAATCATCAAGTGTATCAGAAATCAGTAGTACAGCTAGTACAGGACAATCATCGGAAATGACATCGACCACAGCTCCTCCATCAGGTACATCAATTTCACAAACCTCTCCTACAATTGTTATGGAGACCAAATCTTCTACTGGTTCACTTCCAACGTCAAGTACTTCAGGAACGATTGAAACAAGTTCAAGTAAATCATCAACACCATTATCAACTGGCACGTCAGAAACAAGCTCGACTATCAAATCATCAAGTGTATCAGAAATCAGTAGTACAGCTAGTACAGGACAATCATCGGAAATGACATCGACCACAGCTCCTCCATCAGGTACATCAATTTCACAAACCTCTCCTACAATTGTTATGGAGACCAAATCTTCTACTGGTTCACTTCCAACGTCAAGTACTTCAGGAACGATTGAAACAAGTTCAAGTAAATCATCAACACCATTATCAACTGGCACGTCAGAAACAAGCTCGACTATCAAATCATCAAGTGTATCAGAAATCAGTAGTACAGCTAGTACAGGACAATCATCGGAAATGACATCGACCACAGCTCCTCCATCAGGTACATCAATTTCACAAACCTCTCCTACAATTGTTATGGAGACCAAATCTTCTACTGGTTCACTTCCAACGTCAAGTACTTCAGGAACGATTGAAACAAGTTCAAGTAAATCATCAACACCATTATCAACTGGCACGTCAGAAACAAGCTCGACTATCAAATCATCAAGTGTATCAGAAATCAGTAGTACAGCTAGTACAGGACAATCATCGGAAATGACATCGACCACAGCTCCTCCATCAGGTACATCAATTTCACAAACCTCTCCTACAATTGTTATGGAGACCAAATCTTCTACTGGTTCACTTCCAACGTCAAGTACTTCAGGAACGATTGAAACAAGTTCAAGTAAATCATCAACACCATTATCAACTGGCACGTCAGAAACAAGCTCGACTATCAAATCATCAAGTGTATCAGAAATCAGTAGTACAGCTAGTACAGGACAATCATCGGAAATGACATCGACCACAGCTCCTCCATCAGGTACATCAATTTCACAAACCTCTCCTACAATTGTTATGGAGACCAAATCTTCTACTGGTTCACTTCCAACGTCAAGTACTTCAGGAACGATTGAAACAAGTTCAAGTAAATCATCAACACCATTATCAACTGGCACGTCAGAAACAAGCTCGACTATCAAATCATCAAGTGTATCAGAAATCAGTAGTACAGCTAGTACAGGACAATCATCGGAAATGACATCGACCACAGCTCCTCCATCAGGTACATCAATTTCACAAACCTCTCCTACAATTGTTATGGAGACCAAATCTTCTACTGGTTCACTTCCAACGTCAAGTACTTCAGGAACGATTGAAACAAGTTCAAGTAAATCATCAACACCATTATCAACTGGCACGTCAGAAACAAGCTCGACTATCAAATCATCAAGTGTATCAGAAATCAGTAGTACAGCTAGTACAGGACAATCATCGGAAATGACATCGACCACAGCTCCTCCATCAGGTACATCAATTTCACAAACCTCTCCTACAATTGTTATGGAGACCAAATCTTCTACTGGTTCACTTCCAACGTCAAGTACTTCAGGAACGATTGAAACAAGTTCAAGTAAATCATCAACACCATTATCAACTGGCACGTCAGAAACAAGCTCGACTATCAAATCATCAAGTGTATCAGAAATCAGTAGTACAGCTAGTACAGGACAATCATCGGAAATGACATCGACCACAGCTCCTCCATCAGGTACATCAATTTCACAAACCTCTCCTACAATTGTTATGGAGACCAAATCTTCTACTGGTTCACTTCCAACGTCAAGTACTTCAGGAACGATTGAAACAAGTTCAAGTAAATCATCAACACCATTATCAACTGGCACGTCAGAAACAAGCTCGACTATCAAATCATCAAGTGTATCAGAAATCAGTAGTACAGCTAGTACAGGACAATCATCGGAAATGACATCGACCACAGCTCCTCCATCAGGTACATCAATTTCACAAACCTCTCCTACAATTGTTATGGAGACCAAATCTTCTACTGGTTCACTTCCAACGTCAAGTACTTCAGGAACGATTGAAACAAGTTCAAGTAAATCATCAACACCATTATCAACTGGCACGTCAGAAACAAGCTCGACTATCAAATCATCAAGTGTATCAGAAATCAGTAGTACAGCTAGTACAGGACAATCATCGGAAATGACATCGACCACAGCTCCTCCATCAGGTACATCAATTTCACAAACCTCTCCTACAATTGTTATGGAGACCAAATCTTCTACTGGTTCACTTCCAACGTCAAGTACTTCAGGAACGATTGAAACAAGTTCAAGTAAATCATCAACACCATTATCAACTGGCACGTCAGAAACAAGCTCGACTATCAAATCATCAAGTGTATCAGAAATCAGTAGTACAGCTAGTACAGGACAATCATCGGAAATGACATCGACCACAGCTCCTCCATCAGGTACATCAATTTCACAAACCTCTCCTACAATTGTTATGGAGACCAAATCTTCTACTGGTTCACTTCCAACGTCAAGTACTTCAGGAACGATTGAAACAAGTTCAAGTAAATCATCAACACCATTATCAACTGGCACGTCAGAAACAAGCTCGACTATCAAATCATCAAGTGTATCAGAAATCAGTAGTACAGCTAGTACAGGACAATCATCGGAAATGACATCGACCACAGCTCCTCCATCAGGTACATCAATTTCACAAACCTCTCCTACAATTGTTATGGAGACCAAATCTTCTACTGGTTCACTTCCAACGTCAAGTACTTCAGGAACGATTGAAACAAGTTCAAGTAAATCATCAACACCATTATCAACTGGCACGTCAGAAACAAGCTCGACTATCAAATCATCAAGTGTATCAGAAATCAGTAGTACAGCTAGTACAGGACAATCATCGGAAATGACATCGACCACAGCTCCTCCATCAGGTACATCAATTTCACAAACCTCTCCTACAATTGTTATGGAGACCAAATCTTCTACTGGTTCACTTCCAACGTCAAGTACTTCAGGAACGATTGAAACAAGTTCAAGTAAATCATCAACACCATTATCAACTGGCACGTCAGAAACAAGCTCGACTATCAAATCATCAAGTGTATCAGAAATCAGTAGTACAGCTAGTACAGGACAATCATCGGAAATGACATCGACCACAAGCTCCTCCATCAGGTACATCAATTTCACAAACCTCTCCTACAATTGTTATGGAGACCAAATCTTCTACTGGTTCACTTCCAACGTCAAGTACTTCAGGAACGATTGAAACAAGTTCAAGTAAATCATCAACACCATTATCAACTGGCACGTCAGAAACAAGCTCGACTATCAAATCATCAAGTGTATCAGAAATCAGTAGTACAGCTAGTACAGGACAATCATCGGAAATGACATCGACCACAGCTCCTCCATCAGGTACATCAATTTCACAAACCTCTCCTACAATTGTTATGGAGACCAAATCTTCTACTGGTTCACTTCCAACGTCAAGTACTTCAGGAACGATTGAAACAAGTTCAAGTAAATCATCAACACCATTATCAACTGGCACGTCAGAAACAAGCTCGACTATCAAATCATCAAGTGTATCAGAAATCAGTAGTACAGCTAGTACAGGACAATCATCGGAAATGACATCGACCACAGCTCCTCCATCAGGTACATCAATTTCACAAACCTCTCCTACAATTGTTATGGAGACCAAATCTTCTACTGGTTCACTTCCAACGTCAAGTACTTCAGGAACGATTGAAACAAGTTCAAGTAAATCATCAACACCATTATCAACTGGCACGTCAGAAACAAGCTCGACTATCAAATCATCAAGTGTATCAGAAATCAGTAGTACAGCTAGTACAGGACAATCATCGGAAATGACATCGACCACAGCTCCTCCATCAGGTACATCAATTTCACAAACCTCTCCTACAATTGTTATGGAGACCAAATCTTCTACTGGTTCACTTCCAACGTCAAGTACTTCAGGAACGATTGAAACAAGTTCAAGTAAATCATCAACACCATTATCAACTGGCACGTCAGAACAAGCTCGACTATCAAATCATCAAGTGTATCAGAAATCAGTAGTACAGCTAGTACAGGACAATCATCGGAAATGACATCGACCACAGCTCCTCCATCAGGTACATCAATTTCACAAACCTCTCCTACAATTGTTATGGAGACCAAATCTTCTACTGGTTCACTTCCAACGTCAAGTACTTCAGGAACGATTGAAACAAGTTCAAGTAAATCATCAACACCATTATCAACTGGCACGTCAGAAACAAGCTCGACTATCAAATCATCAAGTGTATCAGAAATCAGTAGTACAGCTAGTACAGGACAATCATCGGAAATGACATCGACCACAGCTCCTCCATCAGGTACATCAATTTCACAAACCTCTCCTACAATTGTTATGGAGACCAAATCTTCTACTGGTTCACTTCCAACGTCAAGTACTTCAGGAACGATTGAAACAAGTTCAAGTAAATCATCAACACCATTATCAACTGGCACGTCAGAAACAAGCTCGACTATCAAATCATCAAGTGTATCAGAAATCAGTAGTACAGCTAGTACAGGACAATCATCGGAAATGACATCGACCACAGCTCCTCCATCAGGTACATCAATTTCACAAACCTCTCCTACAATTGTTATGGAGACCAAATCTTCTACTGGTTCACTTCCAACGTCAAGTACTTCAGGAACGATTGAAACAAGTTCAAGTAAATCATCAACACCATTATCAACTGGCACGTCAGAAACAAGCTCGACTATCAAATCATCAAGTGTATCAGAAATCAGTAGTACAGCTAGTACAGGACAATCATCGGAAATGACATCGACCACAGCTCCTCCATCAGGTACATCAATTTCACAAACCTCTCCTACAATTGTTATGGAGACCAAATCTTCTACTGGTTCACTTCCAACGTCAAGTACTTCAGGAACGATTGAAACAAGTTCAAGTAAATCATCAACACCATTATCAACTGGCACGTCAGAAACAAGCTCGACTATCAAATCATCAAGTGTATCAGAAATCAGTAGTACAGCTAGTACAGGACAATCATCGGAAATGACATCGACCACAGCTCCTCCATCAGGTACATCAATTTCACAAACCTCTCCTACAATTGTTATGGAGACCAAATCTTCTACTGGTTCACTTCCAACGTCAAGTACTTCAGGAACGATTGAAACAAGTTCAAGTAAATCATCAACACCATTATCAACTGGCACGTCAGAAACAAGCTCGACTATCAAATCATCAAGTGTATCAGAAATCAGTAGTACAGCTAGTACAGGACAATCATCGGAAATGACATCGACCACAGCTCCTCCATCAGGTACATCAATTTCACAAACCTCTCCTACAATTGTTATGGAGACCAAATCTTCTACTGGTTCACTTCCAACGTCAAGTACTTCAGGAACGATTGAAACAAGTTCAAGTAAATCATCAACACCATTATCAACTGGCACGTCAGAAACAAGCTCGACTATCAAATCATCAAGTGTATCAGAAATCAGTAGTACAGCTAGTACAGGACAATCATCGGAAATGACATCGACCACAGCTCCTCCATCAGGTACATCAATTTCACAAACCTCTCCTACAATTGTTATGGAGACCAAATCTTCTACTGGTTCACTTCCAACGTCAAGTACTTCAGGAACGATTGAAACAAGTTCAAGTAAATCATCAACACCATTATCAACTGGCACGTCAGAAACAAGCTCGACTATCAAATCATCAAGTGTATCAGAAATCAGTAGTACAGCTAGTACAGGACAATCATCGGAAATGACATCGACCACAGCTCCTCCATCAGGTACATCAATTTCACAAACCTCTCCTACAATTGTTATGGAGACCAAATCTTCTACTGGTTCACTTCCAACGTCAAGTACTTCAGGAACGATTGAAACAAGTTCAAGTAAATCATCAACACCATTATCAACTGGCACGTCAGAAACAAGCTCGACTATCAAATCATCAAGTGTATCAGAAATCAGTAGTACAGCTAGTACAGGACAATCATCGGAAATGACATCGACCACAGCTCCTCCATCAGGTACATCAATTTCACAAACCTCTCCTACAATTGTTATGGAGACCAAATCTTCTACTGGTTCACTTCCAACGTCAAGTACTTCAGGAACGATTGAAACAAGTTCAAGTAAATCATCAACACCATTATCAACTGGCACGTCAGAAACAAGCTCGACTATCAAATCATCAAGTGTATCAGAAATCAGTAGTACAGCTAGTACAGGACAATCATCGGAAATGACATCGACCACAGCTCCTCCATCAGGTACATCAATTTCACAAACCTCTCCTACAATTGTTATGGAGACCAAATCTTCTACTGGTTCACTTCCAACGTCAAGTACTTCAGGAACGATTGAAACAAGTTCAAGTAAATCATCAACACCATTATCAACTGGCACGTCAGAAACAAGCTCGACTATCAAATCATCAAGTGTATCAGAAATCAGTAGTACAGCTAGTACAGGACAATCATCGGAAATGACATCGACCACAGCTCCTCCATCAGGTACATCAATTTCACAAACCTCTCCTACAATTGTTATGGAGACCAAATCTTCTACTGGTTCACTTCCAACGTCAAGTACTTCAGGAACGATTGAAACAAGTTCAAGTAAATCATCAACACCATTATCAACTGGCACGTCAGAAACAAGCTCGACTATCAAATCATCAAGTGTATCAGAAATCAGTAGTACAGCTAGTACAGGACAATCATCGGAAATGACATCGACCACAGCTCCTCCATCAGGTACATCAATTTCACAAACCTCTCCTACAATTGTTATGGAGACCAAATCTTCTACTGGTTCACTTCCAACGTCAAGTACTTCAGGAACGATTGAAACAAGTTCAAGTAAATCATCAACACCATTATCAACTGGCACGTCAGAAACAAGCTCGACTATCAAATCATCAAGTGTATCAGAAATCAGTAGTACAGCTAGTACAGGACAATCATCGGAAATGACATCGACCACAGCTCCTCCATCAGGTACATCAATTTCACAAACCTCTCCTACAATTGTTATGGAGACCAAATCTTCTACTGGTTCACTTCCAACGTCAAGTACTTCAGGAACGATTGAAACAAGTTCAAGTAAATCATCAACACCATTATCAACTGGCACGTCAGAAACAAGCTCGACTATCAAATCATCAAGTGTATCAGAAATCAGTAGTACAGCTAGTACAGGACAATCATCGGAAATGACATCGACCACAGCTCCTCCATCAGGTACATCAATTTCACAAACCTCTCCTACAATTGTTATGGAGACCAAATCTTCTACTGGTTCACTTCCAACGTCAAGTACTTCAGGAACGATTGAAACAAGTTCAAGTAAATCATCAACACCATTATCAACTGGCACGTCAGAAACAAGCTCGACTATCAAATCATCAAGTGTATCAGAAATCAGTAGTACAGCTAGTACAGGACAATCATCGGAAATGACATCGACCACAGCTCCTCCATCAGGTACATCAATTTCACAAACCTCTCCTACAATTGTTATGGAGACCAAATCTTCTACTGGTTCACTTCCAACGTCAAGTACTTCAGGAACGATTGAAACAAGTTCAAGTAAATCATCAACACCATTATCAACTGGCACGTCAGAAACAAGCTCGACTATCAAATCATCAAGTGTATCAGAAATCAGTAGTACAGCTAGTACAGGACAATCATCGGAAATGACATCGACCACAGCTCCTCCATCAGGTACATCAATTTCACAAACCTCTCCTACAATTGTTATGGAGACCAAATCTTCTACTGGTTCACTTCCAACGTCAAGTACTTCAGGAACGATTGAAACAAGTTCAAGTAAATCATCAACACCATTATCAACTGGCACGTCAGAAACAAGCTCGACTATCAAATCATCAAGTGTATCAGAAATCAGTAGTACAGCTAGTACAGGACAATCATCGGAAATGACATCGACCACAGCTCCTCCATCAGGTACATCAATTTCACAAACCTCTCCTACAATTGTTATGGAGACCAAATCTTCTACTGGTTCACTTCCAACGTCAAGTACTTCAGGAACGATTGAAACAAGTTCAAGTAAATCATCAACACCATTATCAACTGGCACGTCAGAAACAAGCTCGACTATCAAATCATCAAGTGTATCAGAAATCAGTAGTACAGCTAGTACAGGACAATCATCGGAAATGACATCGACCACAGCTCCTCCATCAGGTACATCAATTTCACAAACCTCTCCTACAATTGTTATGGAGACCAAATCTTCTACTGGTTCACTTCCAACGTCAAGTACTTCAGGAACGATTGAAACAAGTTCAAGTAAATCATCAACACCATTATCAACTGGCACGTCAGAAACAAGCTCGACTATCAAATCATCAAGTGTATCAGAAATCAGTAGTACAGCTAGTACAGGACAATCATCGGAAATGACATCGACCACAGCTCCTCCATCAGGTACATCAATTTCACAAACCTCTCCTACAATTGTTATGGAGACCAAATCTTCTACTGGTTCACTTCCAACGTCAAGTACTTCAGGAACGATTGAAACAAGTTCAAGTAAATCATCAACACCATTATCAACTGGCACGTCAGAAACAAGCTCGACTATCAAATCATCAAGTGTATCAGAAATCAGTAGTACAGCTAGTACAGGACAATCATCGGAAATGACATCGACCACAGCTCCTCCATCAGGTACATCAATTTCACAAACCTCTCCTACAATTGTTATGGAGACCAAATCTTCTACTGGTTCACTTCCAACGTCAAGTACTTCAGGAACGATTGAAACAAGTTCAAGTAAATCATCAACACCATTATCAACTGGCACGTCAGAAACAAGCTCGACTATCAAATCATCAAGTGTATCAGAAATCAGTAGTACAGCTAGTACAGGACAATCATCGGAAATGACATCGACCACAGCTCCTCCATCAGGTACATCAATTTCACAAACCTCTCCTACAATTGTTATGGAGACCAAATCTTCTACTGGTTCACTTCCAACGTCAAGTACTTCAGGAACGATTGAAACAAGTTCAAGTAAATCATCAACACCATTATCAACTGGCACGTCAGAAACAAGCTCGACTATCAAATCATCAAGTGTATCAGAAATCAGTAGTACAGCTAGTACAGGACAATCATCGGAAATGACATCGACCACAGCTCCTCCATCAGGTACATCAATTTCACAAACCTCTCCTACAATTGTTATGGAGACCAAATCTTCTACTGGTTCACTTCCAACGTCAAGTACTTCAGGAACGATTGAAACAAGTTCAAGTAAATCATCAACACCATTATCAACTGGCACGTCAGAAACAAGCTCGACTATCAAATCATCAAGTGTATCAGAAATCAGTAGTACAGCTAGTACAGGACATCATCGGAAATGACATCGACCACAGCTCCTCCATCAGGTACATCAATTTCACAAACCTCTCCTACAATTGTTATGGAGACCAAATCTTCTACTGGTTCACTTCCAACGTCAAGTACTTCAGGAACGATTGAAACAAGTTCAAGTAAATCATCAACACCATTATCAACTGGCACGTCAGAACAAGCTCGACTATCAAATCATCAAGTGTATCAGAAATCAGTAGTACAGCTAGTACAGGACAATCATCGGAAATGACATCGACCACAGCTCCTCCATCAGGTACATCAATTTCACAAACCTCTCCTACAATTGTTATGGAGACCAATCTTCTACTGGTTCACTTCCAACGTCAAGTACTTCAGGAACGATTGAAACAAGTTCAAGTAAATCATCAACACCATTATCAACTGGCACGTCAGAAACAAGCTCGACTATCAAATCATCAAGTGTATCAGAAATCAGTAGTACAGCTAGTACAGGACAATCATCGGAAATGACATCGACCACAGCTCCTCCATCAGGTACATCATTTCACAAACCTCTCCTACAATTGTTTATGGAGACCAAATCTTCTACTGGTTCACTTCCAACGTCAAGTACTTCAGGAACGATTGAAACAAGTTCAAGTAAATCATCAACACCATTATCAACTGGCACGTCAGAAACAAGCTCGACTATCAAATCATCAAGTGTATCAGAAATCAGTAGTACAGCTAGTACAGGACAATCATCGGAAATGACATCGACCACAGCTCCTCCATCAGGTACATCAATTTCACAAACCTCTCCTACAATTGTTATGGAGACCAAATCTTCTACTGGTTCACTTCCAACGTCAAGTACTTCAGGAACGATTGAAACAAGTTCAAGTAAATCATCAACACCATTATCAACTGCACGTCAGAAACAAGCTCGACTATCAAATCATCAAGTGTATCAGAAATCAGTAGTACAGCTAGTACAGGACAATCATCGGAAATGACATCGACCACAGCTCCTCCATCAGGTACATCAATTTCACAAACCTCTCCTACAATTGTTATGGAGACCAAATCTTCTACTGGTTCACTTCCAACGTCAAGTACTTCAGGAACGATTGAAACAAGTTCAAGTAAATCATCAACACCATTATCAACTGGCACGTCAGAAACAGCTCGACTATCAAATCATCAAGTGTATCAGAAATCAGTAGTACAGCTAGTACAGGACAATCATCGGAAATGACATCGACCACAGCTCCTCCATCAGGTACATCAATTTCACAAACCTCTCCTACAATTGTTATGGAGACCAAATCTTCTACTGGTTCACTTCCAACGTCAAGTACTTCAGGAACGATTGAAACAAGTTCAACGTAAATCATCAACACCATTATCAACTGGCACGTCAGAAACAAGCTCGACTATCAAATCATCAAGTGTATCAGAAATCAGTAGTACAGCTAGGTACAGGACAATCATCGGAAATGACATCGACCACAGCTCCTCCATCAGGTACATCAATTTCACAAACCTCTCCTACAATTGTTATGGAGACCAATCTTCTACTGGTTCACTTCCAACGTCAAGTACTTCAGGAACGATTGAAACAAGTTCAAGTAAATCATCAACACCATTATCAACTGGCACGTCAGAAACAAGCTCGACTATCAAATCATCAAGTGTATCAGAAATCAGTAGTACAGCTAGTACAGGACAATCATCGGAAATGACATCGACCACAGCTCCTCCATCAGGTACATCAATTTCACAAACCTCTCCTACAATTGTTATGGAGACCAAATCTTCTACTGGTTCACTTCCAAACGTCAAGTACTTCAGGAACGATTGAAACAAGTCAAGTAAATCATCAACACCATTATCAACTGGCACGTCAGAAACAAGCTCGACTATCAAATCATCAAGTGTATCAGAAATCAGTAGTACAGCTAGTACAGGACAATCATCGGAAATGACATCGACCACAGCTCCTCCATCAGGTACATCAATTTCACAAACCTCTCCTACAATTGTTATGGAGACCAAATCTTCTACTGGTTTCACTTCCAACGTCAAGTACTTCAGGAACGATTGAAACAAGTTCAAGTAAATCATCAACACCATTATCAACTGGCACGTCAGAAACAAGCTCGACTATCAATCATCAAGTGTATCAGAAATCAGTAGTACAGCTAGGTACAGGACAAATCATCGGAAATGACATCGACCACAGCTCCTCATCAGGTACATCAATTTCAGCAAACCTCTCCTACAATTGTTATGGAGACCAATCTTCTACTGGTTCACTTCCAACGTCAAGTACTTCAGGAACGATTGAAACAAGTTCAAGTAAATCATCAACACCATTATCAACTGGCACGTCAGAAACAAGCTCGACTATCAAATCATCAAGTGTATCAGAAATCAGTAGTACAGCTAGTACAGGACAATCATCGGAAATGACATCGACCACAGCTCCTGCCATCAGGTACATCAATTTCACAAACCTCTCCTACAATTGTTATGGAGACCAAATCTTCTACTGGTTCACTCCAACGTCAAGTACTTCAGGAACGATTGAAACAAGTTCAAGTAAATCATCAACACCATTATCAACTGGCACGTCAGAAACAAGCTCGGACTATCAAATCATCAAGTGTATCAGAAATCAGTAGTACAGCTAGTACAGGACAATCATCGAAATGACATCGACCACAGCTCCTCCATCAGGTACATCAATTTCACAAACCTCTCCTACAATTGTTATGGAGACCAAATCTTCTACTGGTTCACTTCCAACGTCAAGTACTTCAGGAACGATTGAAACAAGTTCAAGTAAATCATCAACACCATTATCAACTGGCACGTCAGAAACAAGCTCGACTATCAAATCATCAAGTGTATCAGAAATCAGTAGTACAGCTAGTACAGGACAATCATCGGAAATGACATCGACCACAGCTCCTCCATCAGGTACATCAATTTCACAAACCTCTCCTACAATTGTTATGGAGACCAAATCTTCTACTGGTTCACTTCCAACGTCAAGTACTTCAGGAACGATTGAAACAAGTTCAAGTAAATCATCAACACCATTATCAACTGGCACGTCAGAAACAAGCTCGACTATCAAATCATCAAGTGTATCAGGTACAGCTAGTACAGGACAATCATCGGAAATGACATCGACCACAGCTCCTCCATCAGGTACATCAATTTCACAAACCTCTCCTACAATTGTTATGGAGACCAAATCTTCTACTGGTTCACTTCCAACGTCAAGTACTTCAGGAACGATTGAAACAAGTTCAAGTAAATCATCAACACCATTATCAACTGGCACGTCAGAAACAAGCTCGACTATCAATCATCAAGTGTATCAGAAATCAGTAGTTACAGCTAGTACAGACAATCATCGGAAATGACATCGACCACAGCTCCTCCATCAGGTACATCAATTTCACAAACCTCTCCTACAATTGTTATGGAGACCAAATCTTCTACTGGTTCACTTCCAACGTCAAGTACTTCAGGAACGATTGAAACAAGTTCAAGTAAATCATCAACACCATTATCAACTGGCACGTCAGAAACAAGCTCGACTATCAAATCATCAAGTGTATCAGAAATCAGTAGTACAGCTAGTACAGGACAATCATCGGAAATGACATCGACCACAGCTCCTCCATCAGGTACATCAATTTCACAAACCTCTCCTACAATTGTTATGGAGACCAAATCTTCTACTGGTTCACTTCCAACGTCAAGTACTTCAGGAACGATTGAAACAAGTTCAAGTAAATCATCAACACCATTATCAACTGGCACGTCAGAAACAAGCTCGACTATCAAATCATCAAGTGTATCAGAAATCAGTAGTACAGCTAGTACAGGACAATCATCGGAAATGACATCGACCACAGCTCCTCCATCAGGTACATCAATTTCACAAACCTCTCCTACAATTGTTATGGAGACCAAAATCTTCTACTGGTTCACTTCCAACGTCAAGTACTTCAGGAACGATTGAAACAAGTTCAAGTAAATCATCAACACCATTATCAACTGGCACGTCAGAAACAAGCTCGACTATCAAATCATCAAGTGTATCAGAAATCAGTAGTACAGCTAGTACAGGACAATCATCGGAAATGACATCGACCACAGCTCCTCCATCAGGTACATCAATTTCACAAACCTCTCCTACAATTGTTATGGAGACCAAATCTTCTACTGGTTCACTTCCAACGTCAAGTACTTCAGGAACGATTGAAACAAGTTCAAGTAAATCATCAACACCATTATCAACTGGCACGTCAGAAACAAGCTCGACTATCAAATCATCAAGTGTATCAGAAATCAGTAGTACAGCTAGTACAGGACAATCATCGGAAATGACATCGACCACAGCTCCTCCATCAGGTACATCAATTTCACAAACCTCTCCTACAATTGTTATGGAGACCAAATCTTCTACTGGTTCACTTCCAACGTCAAGTACTTCAGGAACGATTGAAACAAGTTCAAGTAAATCATCAACACCATTATCAACTGGCACGTCAGAAACAAGCTCGACTATCAAATCATCAAGTGTATCAGAAATCAGTAGTACAGCTAGTACAGGACAATCATCGGAAATGACATCGACCACAGCTCCTCCATCAGGTACATCAATTTCACAAACCTCTCCTACAATTGTTATGGAGACCAAATCTTCTACTGGTTCACTTCCAACGTCAAGTACTTCAGGAACGATTGAAACAAGTTCAAGTAAATCATCAACACCATTATCAACTGGCACGTCAGAAACAAGCTCGACTATCAAATCATCAAGTGTATCAGAAATCAGTAGTACAGCTAGTACAGGACAATCATCGGAAATGACATCGACCACAGCTCCTCCATCAGGTACATCAATTTCACAAACCTCTCCTACAATTGTTATGGAGACCAAATCTTCTACTGGTTCACTTCCAACGTCAAGTACTTCAGGAACGATTGAAACAAGTTCAAGTAAATCATCAACACCATTATCAACTGGCACGTCAGAAACAAGCTCGACTATCAAATCATCAAGTGTATCAGAAATCAGTAGTACAGCTAGTACAGGACAATCATCGGAAATGACATCGACCACAGCTCCTCCATCAGGTACATCAATTTCACAAACCTCTCCTACAATTGTTATGGAGACCAAATCTTCTACTGGTTCACTTCCAACGTCAAGTACTTCAGGAACGATTGAAACAAGTTCAAGTAAATCATCAACACCATTATCAACTGGCACGTCAGAAACAAGCTCGACTATCAAATCATCAAGTGTATCAGAAATCAGTAGTACAGCTAGTACAGGACAATCATCGGAAATGACATCGACCACAGCTCCTCCATCAGGTACATCAATTTCACAAACCTCTCCTACAATTGTTATGGAGACCAAATCTTCTACTGGTTCACTTCCAACGTCAAGTACTTCAGGAACGATTGAAACAAGTTCAAGTAAATCATCAACACCATTATCAACTGGCACGTCAGAAACAAGCTCGACTATCAAATCATCAAGTGTATCAGAAATCAGTAGTACAGCTAGTACAGGACAATCATCGGAAATGACATCGACCACAGCTCCTCCATCAGGTACATCAATTTCACAAACCTCTCCTACAATTGTTATGGAGACCAAATCTTCTACTGGTTCACTTCCAACGTCAAGTACTTCAGGAACGATTGAAACAAGTTCAAGTAAATCATCAACACCATTATCAACTGGCACGTCAGAAACAAGCTCGACTATCAAATCATCAAGTGTATCAGAAATCAGTAGTACAGCTAGTACAGGACAATCATCGGAAATGACATCGACCACAGCTCCTCCATCAGGTACATCAATTTCACAAACCTCTCCTACAATTGTTATGGAGACCAAATCTTCTACTGGTTCACTTCCAACGTCAAGTACTTCAGGAACGATTGAAACAAGTTCAAGTAAATCATCAACACCATTATCAACTGGCACGTCAGAAACAAGCTCGACTATCAAATCATCAAGTGTATCAGAAATCAGTAGTACAGCTAGTACAGGACAATCATCGGAAATGACATCGACCACAGCTCCTCCATCAGGTACATCAATTTCACAAACCTCTCCTACAATTGTTATGGAGACCAAATCTTCTACTGGTTCACTTCCAACGTCAAGTACTTCAGGAACGATTGAAACAAGTTCAAGTAAATCATCAACACCATTATCAACTGGCACGTCAGAAACAAGCTCGACTATCAAATCATCAAGTGTATCAGAAATCAGTAGTACAGCTAGTACAGGACAATCATCGGAAATGACATCGACCACAGCTCCTCCATCAGGTACATCAATTTCACAAACCTCTCCTACAATTGTTATGGAGACCAAATCTTCTACTGGTTCACTTCCAACGTCAAGTACTTCAGGAACGATTGAAACAAGTTCAAGTAAATCATCAACACCATTATCAACTGGCACGTCAGAAACAAGCTCGACTATCAAATCATCAAGTGTATCAGAAATCAGTAGTACAGCTAGTACAGGACAATCATCGGAAATGACATCGACCACAGCTCCTCCATCAGGTACATCAATTTCACAAACCTCTCCTACAATTGTTATGGAGACCAAATCTTCTACTGGTTCACTTCCAACGTCAAGTACTTCAGGAACGATTGAAACAAGTTCAAGTAAATCATCAACACCATTATCAACTGGCACGTCAGAAACAAGCTCGACTATCAAATCATCAAGTGTATCAGAAATCAGTAGTACAGCTAGTACAGGACAATCATCGGAAATGACATCGACCACAGCTCCTCCATCAGGTACATCAATTTCACAAACCTCTCCTACAATTGTTATGGAGACCAAATCTTCTACTGGTTCACTTCCAACGTCAAGTACTTCAGGAACGATTGAAACAAGTTCAAGTAAATCATCAACACCATTATCAACTGGCACGTCAGAAACAAGCTCGACTATCAAATCATCAAGTGTATCAGAAATCAGTAGTACAGCTAGTACAGGACAATCATCGGAAATGACATCGACCACAGCTCCTCCATCAGGTACATCAATTTCACAAACCTCTCCTACAATTGTTATGGAGACCAAATCTTCTACTGGTTCACTTCCAACGTCAAGTACTTCAGGAACGATTGAAACAAGTTCAAGTAAATCATCAACACCATTATCAACTGGCACGTCAGAAACAAGCTCGACTATCAAATCATCAAGTGTATCAGAAATCAGTAGTACAGCTAGTACAGGACAATCATCGGAAATGACATCGACCACAGCTCCTCCATCAGGTACATCAATTTCACAAACCTCTCCTACAATTGTTATGGAGACCAAATCTTCTACTGGTTCACTTCCAACGTCAAGTACTTCAGGAACGATTGAAACAAGTTCAAGTAAATCATCAACACCATTATCAACTGGCACGTCAGAAACAAGCTCGACTATCAAATCATCAAGTGTATCAGAAATCAGTAGTACAGCTAGTACAGGACAATCATCGGAAATGACATCGACCACAGCTCCTCCATCAGGTACATCAATTTCACAAACCTCTCCTACAATTGTTATGGAGACCAAATCTTCTACTGGTTCACTTCCAACGTCAAGTACTTCAGGAACGATTGAAACAAGTTCAAGTAAATCATCAACACCATTATCAACTGGCACGTCAGAAACAAGCTCGACTATCAAATCATCAAGTGTATCAGAAATCAGTAGTACAGCTAGTACAGGACAATCATCGGAAATGACATCGACCACAGCTCCTCCATCAGGTACATCAATTTCACAAACCTCTCCTACAATTGTTATGGAGACCAAATCTTCTACTGGTTCACTTCCAACGTCAAGTACTTCAGGAACGATTGAAACAAGTTCAAGTAAATCATCAACACCATTATCAACTGGCACGTCAGAAACAAGCTCGACTATCAAATCATCAAGTGTATCAGAAATCAGTAGTACAGCTAGTACAGGACAATCATCGGAAATGACATCGACCACAGCTCCTCCATCAGGTACATCAATTTCACAAACCTCTCCTACAATTGTTATGGAGACCAAATCTTCTACTGGTTCACTTCCAACGTCAAGTACTTCAGGAACGATTGAAACAAGTTCAAGTAAATCATCAACACCATTATCAACTGGCACGTCAGAAACAAGCTCGACTATCAAATCATCAAGTGTATCAGAAATCAGTAGTACAGCTAGTACAGGACAATCATCGGAAATGACATCGACCACAGCTCCTCCATCAGGTACATCAATTTCACAAACCTCTCCTACAATTGTTATGGAGACCAAATCTTCTACTGGTTCACTTCCAACGTCAAGTACTTCAGGAACGATTGAAACAAGTTCAAGTAAATCATCAACACCATTATCAACTGGCACGTCAGAAACAAGCTCGACTATCAAATCATCAAGTGTATCAGAAATCAGTAGTACAGCTAGTACAGGACAATCATCGGAAATGACATCGACCACAGCTCCTCCATCAGGTACATCAATTTCACAAACCTCTCCTACAATTGTTATGGAGACCAAATCTTCTACTGGTTCACTTCCAACGTCAAGTACTTCAGGAACGATTGAAACAAGTTCAAGTAAATCATCAACACCATTATCAACTGGCACGTCAGAAACAAGCTCGACTATCAAATCATCAAGTGTATCAGAAATCAGTAGTACAGCTAGTACAGGACAATCATCGGAAATGACATCGACCACAGCTCCTCCATCAGGTACATCAATTTCACAAACCTCTCCTACAATTGTTATGGAGACCAAATCTTCTACTGGTTCACTTCCAACGTCAAGTACTTCAGGAACGATTGAAACAAGTTCAAGTAAATCATCAACACCATTATCAACTGGCACGTCAGAAACAAGCTCGACTATCAAATCATCAAGTGTATCAGAAATCAGTAGTACAGCTAGTACAGGACAATCATCGGAAATGACATCGACCACAGCTCCTCCATCAGGTACATCAATTTCACAAACCTCTCCTACAATTGTTATGGAGACCAAATCTTCTACTGGTTCACTTCCAACGTCAAGTACTTCAGGAACGATTGAAACAAGTTCAAGTAAATCATCAACACCATTATCAACTGGCACGTCAGAAACAAGCTCGACTATCAAATCATCAAGTGTATCAGAAATCAGTAGTACAGCTAGTACAGGACAATCATCGGAAATGACATCGACCACAGCTCCTCCATCAGGTACATCAATTTCACAAACCTCTCCTACAATTGTTATGGAGACCAAATCTTCTACTGGTTCACTTCCAACGTCAAGTACTTCAGGAACGATTGAAACAAGTTCAAGTAAATCATCAACACCATTATCAACTGGCACGTCAGAAACAAGCTCGACTATCAAATCATCAAGTGTATCAGAAATCAGTAGTACAGCTAGTACAGGACAATCATCGGAAATGACATCGACCACAGCTCCTCCATCAGGTACATCAATTTCACAAACCTCTCCTACAATTGTTATGGAGACCAAATCTTCTACTGGTTCACTTCCAACGTCAAGTACTTCAGGAACGATTGAAACAAGTTCAAGTAAATCATCAACACCATTATCAACTGGCACGTCAGAAACAAGCTCGACTATCAAATCATCAAGTGTATCAGAAATCAGTAGTACAGCTAGTACAGGACAATCATCGGAAATGACATCGACCACAGCTCCTCCATCAGGTACATCAATTTCACAAACCTCTCCTACAATTGTTATGGAGACCAAATCTTCTACTGGTTCACTTCCAACGTCAAGTACTTCAGGAACGATTGAAACAAGTTCAAGTAAATCATCAACACCATTATCAACTGGCACGTCAGAAACAAGCTCGACTATCAAATCATCAAGTGTATCAGAAATCAGTAGTACAGCTAGTACAGGACAATCATCGGAAATGACATCGACCACAGCTCCTCCATCAGGTACATCAATTTCACAAACCTCTCCTACAATTGTTATGGAGACCAAATCTTCTACTGGTTCACTTCCAACGTCAAGTACTTCAGGAACGATTGAAACAAGTTCAAGTAAATCATCAACACCATTATCAACTGGCACGTCAGAAACAAGCTCGACTATCAAATCATCAAGTGTATCAGAAATCAGTAGTACAGCTAGTACAGGACAATCATCGGAAATGACATCGACCACAGCTCCTCCATCAGGTACATCAATTTCACAAACCTCTCCTACAATTGTTATGGAGACCAAATCTTCTACTGGTTCACTTCCAACGTCAAGTACTTCAGGAACGATTGAAACAAGTTCAAGTAAATCATCAACACCATTATCAACTGGCACGTCAGAAACAAGCTCGACTATCAAATCATCAAGTGTATCAGAAATCAGTAGTACAGCTAGTACAGGACAATCATCGGAAATGACATCGACCACAGCTCCTCCATCAGGTACATCAATTTCACAAACCTCTCCTACAATTGTTATGGAGACCAAATCTTCTACTGGTTCACTTCCAACGTCAAGTACTTCAGGAACGATTGAAACAAGTTCAAGTAAATCATCAACACCATTATCAACTGGCACGTCAGAAACAAGCTCGACTATCAAATCATCAAGTGTATCAGAAATCAGTAGTACAGCTAGTACAGGACAATCATCGGAAATGACATCGACCACAGCTCCTCCATCAGGTACATCAATTTCACAAACCTCTCCTACAATTGTTATGGAGACCAAATCTTCTACTGGTTCACTTCCAACGTCAAGTACTTCAGGAACGATTGAAACAAGTTCAAGTAAATCATCAACACCATTATCAACTGGCACGTCAGAAACAAGCTCGACTATCAAATCATCAAGTGTATCAGAAATCAGTAGTACAGCTAGTACAGGACAATCATCGGAAATGACATCGACCACAGCTCCTCCATCAGGTACATCAATTTCACAACCTCTCCTACAATTGTTATGGAGACCAAATCTTCTACTGGTTCACTTCCAACGTCAAGTACTTCAGGAACGATTGAAACAAGTTCAAGTAAATCATCAACACCATTATCAACTGGCACGTCAGAAACAAGCTCGACTATCAAATCATCAAGTGTATCAGAAATCAGTAGTACAGCTAGTACAGGACAATCATCGGAAATGACATCGACCACAGCTCCTCCATCAGGTACATCAATTTCACAAACCTCTCCTACAATTGTTATGGAGACCAAATCTTCTACTGGTTCACTTCCAACGTCAAGTACTTCAGGAACGATTGAAACAAGTTCAAGTAAATCATCAACACCATTATCAACTGGCACGTCAGAAACAAGCTCGACTATCAAATCATCAAGTGTATCAGAAATCAGTAGTACAGCTAGTACAGGACAATCATCGGAAATGACATCGACCACAGCTCCTCCATCAGGTACATCAATTTCACAAACCTCTCCTACAATTGTTATGGAGACCAAATCTTCTACTGGTTCACTTCCAACGTCAAGTACTTCAGGAACGATTGAAACAAGTTCAAGTAAATCATCAACACCATTATCAACTGGCACGTCAGAAACAAGCTCGACTATCAAATCATCAAGTGTATCAGAAATCAGTAGTACAGCTAGTACAGGACAATCATCGGAAATGACATCGACCACAGCTCCTCCATCAGGTACATCAATTTCACAAACCTCTCCTACAATTGTTATGGAGACCAAATCTTCTACTGGTTCACTTCCAACGTCAAGTACTTCAGGAACGATTGAAACAAGTTCAAGTAAATCATCAACACCATTATCAACTGGCACGTCAGAAACAAGCTCGACTATCAAATCATCAAGTGTATCAGAAATCAGTAGTACAGCTAGTACAGGACAATCATCGGAAATGACATCGACCACAGCTCCTCCATCAGGTACATCAATTTCACAAACCTCTCCTACAATTGTTATGGAGACCAAATCTTCTACTGGTTCACTTCCAACGTCAAGTACTTCAGGAACGATTGAAACAAGTTCAAGTAAATCATCAACACCATTATCAACTGGCACGTCAGAAACAAGCTCGACTATCAAATCATCAAGTGTATCAGAAATCAGTAGTACAGCTAGTACAGGACAATCATCGGAAATGACATCGACCACAGCTCCTCCATCAGGTACATCAATTTCACAAACCTCTCCTACAATTGTTATGGAGACCAAATCTTCTACTGGTTCACTTCCAACGTCAAGTACTTCAGGAACGATTGAAACAAGTTCAAGTAAATCATCAACACCATTATCAACTGGCACGTCAGAAACAAGCTCGACTATCAAATCATCAAGTGTATCAGAAATCAGTAGTACAGCTAGTACAGGACAATCATCGGAAATGACATCGACCACAGCTCCTCCATCAGGTACATCAATTTCACAAACCTCTCCTACAATTGTTATGGAGACCAAATCTTCTACTGGTTCACTTCCAACGTCAAGTACTTCAGGAACGATTGAAACAAGTTCAAGTAAATCATCAACACCATTATCAACTGGCACGTCAGAAACAAGCTCGACTATCAAATCATCAAGTGTATCAGAAATCAGTAGTACAGCTAGTACAGGACAATCATCGGAAATGACATCGACCACAGCTCCTCCATCAGGTACATCAATTTCACAAACCTCTCCTACAATTGTTATGGAGACCAAATCTTCTACTGGTTCACTTCCAACGTCAAGTACTTCAGGAACGATTGAAACAAGTTCAAGTAAATCATCAACACCATTATCAACTGGCACGTCAGAAACAAGCTCGACTATCAAATCATCAAGTGTATCAGAAATCAGTAGTACAGCTAGTACAGGACAATCATCGGAAATGACATCGACCACAGCTCCTCCATCAGGTACATCAATTTCACAAACCTCTCCTACAATTGTTATGGAGACCAAATCTTCTACTGGTTCACTTCCAACGTCAAGTACTTCAGGAACGATTGAAACAAGTTCAAGTAAATCATCAACACCATTATCAACTGGCACGTCAGAAACAAGCTCGACTATCAAATCATCAAGTGTATCAGAAATCAGTAGTACAGCTAGTACAGGACAATCATCGGAAATGACATCGACCACAGCTCCTCCATCAGGTACATCAATTTCACAAACCTCTCCTACAATTGTTATGGAGACCAAATCTTCTACTGGTTCACTTCCAACGTCAAGTACTTCAGGAACGATTGAAACAAGTTCAAGTAAATCATCAACACCATTATCAACTGGCACGTCAGAAACAAGCTCGACTATCAAATCATCAAGTGTATCAGAAATCAGTAGTACAGCTAGTACAGGACAATCATCGGAAATGACATCGACCACAGCTCCTCCATCAGGTACATCAATTTCACAAACCTCTCCTACAATTGTTATGGAGACCAAATCTTCTACTGGTTCACTTCCAACGTCAAGTACTTCAGGAACGATTGAAACAAGTTCAAGTAAATCATCAACACCATTATCAACTGGCACGTCAGAAACAAGCTCGACTATCAAATCATCAAGTGTATCAGAAATCAGTAGTACAGCTAGTACAGGACAATCATCGGAAATGACATCGACCACAGCTCCTCCATCAGGTACATCAATTTCACAACCTCTCCTACAATTGTTATGGAGACCAAATCTTCTACTGGTTCACTTCCAACGTCAAGTACTTCAGGAACGATTGAAACAAGTTCAAGTAAATCATCAACACCATTATCAACTGGCACGTCAGAAACAAGCTCGACTATCAAATCATCAAGTGTATCAGAAATCAGTAGTACAGCTAGTACAGGACAATCATCGGAAATGACATCGACCACAGCTCCTCCATCAGGTACATCAATTTCACAAACCTCTCCTACAATTGTTATGGAGACCAAATCTTCTACTGGTTCACTTCCAACGTCAAGTACTTCAGGAACGATTGAAACAAGTTCAAGTAAATCATCAACACCATTATCAACTGGCACGTCAGAAACAAGCTCGACTATCAAATCATCAAGTGTATCAGAAATCAGTAGTACAGCTAGTACAGGACAATCATCGGAATGACATCGACCACAGCTCCTCCATCAGGTACATCAATTTCACAAACCTCTCCTACAATTGTTATGGAGACCAAATCTTCTACTGGTTCACTTCAACGTCAAGTACTTCAGGAACGATTGAAACAAGTTCAAGTAATCATCAACACCATTATCAACTGGCACGTCAGAAACAAGCTCGACTATCAAATCATCAAGTGTATCAGAAATCCTAGTACACTAGTACAAGAAAAGGACAATCATCGGAATGACATCGGCCACAGCTCCTCAATCAGGTACATCAATTTCACAAACCTCTCCTACAATTGTTATGGAGACCAAATCTTCTACTGGTTCACTTCCAACGTCAAGTACTTCAGGAACGATTGAAACAAGTTCAAGTAATCATCAACACCATTATCACTGGCACGTCAGAACAAGCTCGACTATCAAATCATCAAGTGTATCAGAAATCAGTAGTACAGCTAGTACAGGACAATCATCGGAAATGACATCGACCACGCTCCTCCATCAGGTACATTCAATTCACAAACCTCCCTACAATTGTTATGGAGACCAAATCTTCTACTGGTTCACTTTCCAACGTCAAGTACTTCAGGAACGATTGAAACAAGTTCAAGTAAATCATCAACACCATTATCAACTGGCACGTCAGAAACCAGCTCGACTATCAAATCATCAAGTGTATCAGAAATCAGTAGTACAACTAGTACAGGACAATCATCGGAAATGACATCGACCACAGCTCCTCCATCAGTACATCAATTTCACAAACCTCTCCTACAATTGTTATGGAGACCAAATCTTCTACTGGTTCATTCCAACGTCAAGTACTTCAGGAACGATTGAAACAAGTTCAAGTAAATCATCAACACCATTATCAACTGCACGTCAGAAACAAGCTCGACTATCAAATCATCAAGTGTATCAGAATCAGTAGTACAGCTAGTACAGGACAATCATCGGAAATGACATCGACCACAGCTCCTCCATCAGGTACATCAATTTCACAAACCTCTCCTACAATTGTTATGGAGACCAAATCTCTACTGGTTCACTTCCAACGTCAAGTACTTCAGGAACGATTGAAACAAGTTCAAGTAAATCATCAACACCATTATCAACTGGCACGTCAGAAACAAGCTCGACTATCAAATCATCAGTGTATCAGAAATCAGTAGTACAGCTAGTACAGGACAATCATCGGAAATGACATCGACACACAGCTCCTCCATCAGGTACATCAATTTCACAAACCCTCCTACAATTGTTATGGAGACCAAATCTTCTACTGGTTCACTTCCAACGTCAAGTACTTCAGGAACGATTGAAACAAGTTCAAGTAAATCATCACACCATTATCAACTGGCACGTCAGAAACAAGGCTCGACTATCAAATCATCAGTGTATCAGAAATCAGTAGTACAGCTAGTACAGGACAATCATCGGAATGACATCGACCACAGCTCCTCCATCAGTTACATCAATTTCACAACCCTCTCCTACAATTGTTATGGAGACCAAATCTTCTACTGGTTCACTTCCAACGTCAAGTACTTCAGGAACGATTGAAACAAGTTCAAGTAAATCATCAACACCATTATCAACTGGCACGTCAGAAACAAGCTCGACTATCAAATCATCAAGTGTATCAGAAATCAGTAGTACAGCTAGTACAGGACAATCATCGGAAATGACATCGACCACAGCCCTCATCCAGGTACATCAATTTCACAAACCTCTCCTACATTGTTATGGAGACCAATCTTCTACTGTTCAAGTAAAACGTCAAGTACTTCAGGAACGATTGAAACAAGTTCAAGTAACTCATCAACACCATTATCAACTGGCACGTCAGAAACAAGCTCGACTATCAAATCATCAAGTGTATCAGAAATCAGTAGTACAACTAGTACAGACAATCATCGGAAATGACATCGACCACAGCTCCTCCATCATGTACATCAATTTCACACACACCTCTCTACATTGTTATGGAGACCAATCTTCTACTGGTTCCTTCCAACGTCAAGTACTTCAGGAACGATTGAACAAGTTCAAGTAAATCATCAACACCATTATCAACTGGCACGTCAGAAACAAGCTCGATATCAATCATCAAGTGTATCAGAAATCAGTAGTACAGCTAGTACAGGACAATCATCGGAAATGACATCGACCACAGCTCCTCCATCAGGTACATCAATTTCACAAACCTCTCCTACAATTGTTATGGAGACCAAATCTTCTACTGGTTCACTTCCACGTCAAGTACTTCAGGAACGATTGAAACAAGTTCAAGTAATCATCAACACCATTATAAACTGCACGTCAGAAACAAGCTCGACTATCAATCATCAAGTGTATCAGAAATCAGTAGTACAGCTAGTACAGGACAATCATCGGAAATGACATCGACCACAGCTCCTCCATCAGGTACATCAATTGTCACAAACCTCTCCTACAATTGTTATGGAGACCAAATCTTCTATGGTTCACTCCAACGTCAAGTACTTCAGGAACGATTGAAACAAGTTCAAGTAAATCATCAACACCATTATCAACTGGCACGTCAGAAACAAGCTCGACTATCAAATCATCAGTGTATCAGAATCAGTAGTACAGCTAGTACAGGACAATCATCGGAAATGACATCGACCACAGCTCCTCCATCAGGTACATCAATTTCACAAACCTCTCCCTACAATGTTATGGAGACAAATCTTCTACTGGTTCACTTCCAACGTCAAGTACTTCAGGAACGATTGAAACAAGTTCAAGTAAATCATCAACACCATTATCAACTGGCACGTCAGAAACAAGCTCGACTATCAATCATCAAGTGTATCAGAAATCAGTAGTACAGCTAGTACAGGACAATCATCGGAAATGACTCGACACAAGCTCTCCATCAGTACATCATTTCACAAACCTCTCCTACAATTGTTATGGAGACCAAATCTCTACTGGTTCACTTCAACGTCAAGTACTTCAGGAACGATTTGAAACAAGTTCAAGTAAATCTGCAACACCATTATCACTGGCACGTCAGAAACAAGCTCGACTATCAAATCATCAAGTGTATCAGTAAATCAGTAGTACAGCTAGTACAGGACAATCTCGGAAATGACATCGACCACAGCTCCTCCATCAGGTACATCAATTTCACAAACCTCTCCTACAATTGTTATGGAGACCAAATCTTCTACTGGTTCACTTCCAACGTCAAGTACTTCAGGAACGATTGAAACAAGTTCAAGTAAATCAGCAACACCATTATCAACTGGCACGTCAGAAACAAGCTCGACTATCAAATCATCAAGTTATCAGAAATCAGTAGTACAACTAGTACAGGAAATCATCGGAATGACATCGGACCACAGCTCCTCCATCAGGTACATCAATTTCACAACCTCTCCTACAATTGTTATGGAGACCAAATCTTCTACTGGTTCACTTCCAACGTCAAGTACTTCAGGAACGATTGAAACAAGTTCAAGTAAATCATCAACACCATTATCACTGGCACGTCAGAAACAAGCTCGACTATCAAATCATCAAGTGTATCAGAAATCAGTAGTACAGTAGTACAGGACAATCATCGGGAATGACATCGACCACAGCTCCTCATCAGGTACATCAATTTCACAAACCTCTCCTACAATTGTTATGGAGACCAATCTTCTACTGGTTCACTTCCAACGTCAAGTACTTCATGACGATTGAAACAAGTTCAAGTAAAAAATCATCAACACCATTATCAACTGCACGTCAGAAACAAGCTCGACTATCAAATCATCATGTATCAGAAATCAGTAGTACAGCTAGTACAGGACATATCGGAAATGACATCGTGACCACAGATACAATGAAAATCAGGTACATCAATTTCACAAACCTCTCCTACAATGGTTATGGAGACCAATCTTCTACTGGTTCAACTTTCAACGTCAAGTACTTCAGGAACGATGAAACAAGTTCAAGTAAATCATCAACCCATTACACTGGCACTTCGAAACAGCTCGACGAGCAATCACAAGTGTATCAGAAATCATTAGTACAGCTAGTAAGGACATCATCGGAATGACATCGACCACAGCTCCTCCGTTGCAGTACATCAATTTTCACAAACCTCTCCTACAATTGTTATGGAGACCAAATCTTCTACTGGTTTTTTTTTTTCACTTCCACGTCCAGTACTTCGGAACATTGAAACAAGTTCAAGTAAATCATCAACACCATTTCCCTGGCACGTCAGAACAAGCTCGACTATCAAATCATCCAAGTGTATCGAAATCAGTGAGTACAGCTAGTACAGGACAATCATCGGAAATGACCATCGACACAGCTCCTCCATCAGTACATCAATTTCACAACCTCTCCTACAATTGTTATGGAGACGCAAATCTTCTACTGTTTCACTTCCACGTCAAGTACTTCAGGAACGATTGAAACAATGCACGTAAATCTATCAAGCACATTATCACTGGCACGTCAGCAACAAGCTCGACTATCAAATCATCAAGTGTTCAGAACTCAGTAGTACAGCTAGTACATGACGATCATCGGAAATGACATCGACCACGCCTCCTCCATCAGGTACATCAATTTCACAAACCTCTCCTACAATTGTTATGGAGACGCAAATCTTGCTACTGTTCACTTCCACGTCAAGTACTTCAGGAACGTTGAAACACGTTCAAGTACAAATCACTCACACCATTATCAACTGTGGCACGTCAGAAACAAGCTCGACTATCAAATCATCAAGTGTATCATAAATCATAGTACAGCTGTCCAGGACAATCATCGGAAATGACATCGACCACAGCTCCTCCATCAGGTACATCAATTTCACAAACCTCTCCTACA